>JAPMOQ010012794.1:0-10319 GCA_026543055.1 Argiope trifasciata
AATGTTCTATATTTTACTTATAAGTAAGTGATTCATATCAAAAATGCTCCCAAAAAAATTGAAGAACTTTTCACTGACTTGGTTTCTCTTGATTTCTAATAAATGGATCAAAAATCCTGGATTAACTGGGGAAAATTCGAATCGTCCCGATCTGAAATCAATAAGGCGGAATGTTCTATATTTTGCTTATAAGTAAGTGATTCATATAAAAAATGCTCCCGCCCCCCCAAAAAAAAGGAAAGAACTTTTCACTGACTTGGTTATGCTTGATTTCTAATAAAGGGATCAAAAATCCTGGATTGACTGGGGAAAATTGAATTGTTCCGATCTGAAATTAATGACGAGAAATGTTCTATATTTTACTTATAAGTAAATAATTGATATCAAAAATGCAAAAAAAGGGTTATCTCTTTTTTGTTGAAAAAAAAGCTTTAATGTTTGTAGAATTTATCTTCACTTTCTTTCTCCACGTTCGAGGTAGGGAGTGAAATTTATTTTCCTCTGATCATTTATATTTTATAGTAATGATAATAATAAAAAAGGAATTATCCTTTTTATCCACAAAAAAAAAAGAATTATCTATTTTTTATGGTTTGAAAAATGCAGGGGGAAAAAAAGAAAAAGACGAAGAAAACACTTCGAATTACACAGGTAAGAATTGGCAATGTAAAGTGATGGGGAATCTTTTAAAAAAATTAATATTTTGGAGTAATATTTGCTTTTAGAATTTTTTAAACCACTTTTTATGATTATAATTTTATTTTAATTATGATTTAATTATGGTTTTTTTAGTCATATTATAATGTGACCGGGTATCCTAGAACAGAGGAGAGAGTTTCGTTATTGACCTTGTATCTAGACTTGGTCAATATCTAAAATGTCCCAAAATGAAATTCAAAGAATTTATCTTCACTTTCTTTCTCCGCATTCGTGGTAGGCAGTGAAATTTACTTTCTTCTGATCATTTATATTTTATATTAATAAAAAAAAATTATCCTTTTAATCCACAAAAAAAAAAAAGGAATTATCCTTTTTTTGTGGTTTGAAAAAATGCAGGGGGAAAAAATACCAAGAAAGCACTTCGAATTACACAGATAAAAATTGGAAATGTAAAGTGATAGGGAATCTAAAAAAAAAAAAGTTTTGAAATAATATTTATTTTTAGAATTTTTAAAAACATTTTTTATTATTATTTTATTTTAATTATGATTTTATTATGATTTTTTAGTCATATTATAATGTGACCAGATATCCTAGAGCAGAAGAAAGAATTCCGTTATTGACCTTTTATCTAGATTTGAACAACATCTAAAATGTACCAAATTGAAATTCAAAAAATCAGGTTACTCAATTTTTTCTGCTGTTAGATTTATATTCATCTTATTAATATCTTTCTAAATCGAAAAAAAAAAACTATTTAGGAGAAGGAAAACCTACTTATTTAATACTAGCCGCCTTTGGCGACCAGCTGGTTCGCAAAGGCGTGAGTAAAGCGCTCTAAAATTTTCAATTAAATCACATATTCATTAGCCTTGAAGTAATTCCGGGCATTGATTGGCCTGAAATTAATATTTTCTTTAAGATGATGGACGGAAAATTCGGGTCGATCTTATTTTAGCCCACCTTTGGCGAATAATAAGAATGTTTTGGCGAAAGGTAAGAATTCTTTTTTCTTAACCTTTTAATTCAAATACTTTTGATTTGGCGAGATTTTGAAAAATTGGCGTAATTTTGAAAAAGTCGCCAGAGGTGGGCTAAAATAGGATTTTACCGGAAAGTTCTAAAAGTACACCTTTTCCTAATAATATTCTTTAATTTTATAAATCAGTCAGTTTTAACCATTGGTTATGCTTCCAAAATATTTAAAAAAAAAAATTCGATGATGTTGCCAAAATATTAAATATGTTTTTTTAAAGAAAGCGAGAAAGGGAAAAAAAGTATTAAATTAATGAGACAGATATTGCAAACGATTACATAAATATGCCATTAAGTCGGGATTTCAATGCATATCCTGTCTAAATTCAATCAGGTTTACCGTAAATAAAGAAGATTTATTGAGTTAATGATATAGATATTACAAAAGATTGTAGAAACCTTTGCTTTGCATTTATTTTTTAAAGAAAATATCACATTTTATATTTCTTTTATTTTATCTAGTCACGTGATGAAAGTTGTATTTTTTTAGATTTGATTTGCGATGATCGTTGTTTTTTGTTTTTTTAATCTGAACTTCCGTCATTGTTTTCTTTTATTTTATCCAGTCACGTGCTAAAAAAACATGGTTAAAATATTTCTTTAAAAATTCGTTAAAAATAGAAGCTTAAGTTATACATTAAAACACTGATACCATTAGAAAGCTAATTTTTTATCTTTAAATTGATGTAAAAATCATGTTTGTGCGATAATATTTTCGGAAGTTATAGCGGAAAAGCGTCGAAATTTCGTTTAAATTTTAATTTATTCAAATTCTAATTAAAAATTCGAAAAAAGGGCTCAGAGGTGCACATTCCCGACCTCCAAGGTATACATGCACCAAATTTGGTAGCTGTAGGTCCAACGGTCTGGTCTGTAGAGCGCCAACACACACACACACATTGAGCTTTATTATAAGTATAGAAAAGATATTACAAAATTAGGAATTATAAATATTATTAATTATTACAAAATTAGGAATCATAATTATTATAAATTATTACAAAATTAAGAATTATTATAAATTATTAAAATTATAAATTAGTATACATTATTAAAATTAAGAATTATTATAAATTATCAAAGTTATGAATTATTATAAATTATCAAAAGTATGAATTATTATAAATTATCAAAGTCATAAATCATTTCAAAATTATGAATTATTAAAAAATTATTAAAATTAGGAATTATTAAGAATTATTAAAATTATAAATTGTTATAAATTATTAAAATTAGGAATTATTATAAATTATTAAAATTATAAAATGTTATAAATTATTAAAATTCTGAATTCTTATAAATAATTAAAATTACATATTGGTATAAATTATTAAAATTCTGAATTATTATAAATTATTAAAATTGTAAATTATTATAAATTATTAAAATTATGAATTATTATAAATTATTAAAATTATGAATTATTATAAATTATCAAAATTATGAATTATAAATTATCAAAGTTATAAATAATTTCAAAATTACGAATTATTATAAATTATTATTAAATTAATCATGAATCGCAAAAATAGTAACTTGTTTATGATTATGACACCTGCTATACTTATCTTTAACACGACGAGTTTTTCAGTAAATCCATTTGTTAGAAAAAATTTTGAAAATATCCGGAAGAAATCATTTTTATTTTCAAGCTGCATATAATTAAACTTTTAATTGTAGATTCGCTCATTCATATATTATTCATTCATCCTATATTATATACTAGCCGCCTTTGGCGACCAGCTGGTTCGCCATGAGTAATGTGTTCTAAAATTTTCAATTAAATCACATATTCATTAGCCTTGAAGTAATTCCGGGCATTGATTTTACTGAAATTAATATTTTCTTTAAGATGATGGACGGAAAGCTCTAAAAAAACATGTTTTCCTAATAATATTCTTTAATTTTATAAATCAGTTAATTATTGATTTAAAAGACTGATTGATGTGGCAACTTTTTTTTAAAATATTAATAAAAATATTTTGTAAAATATGGCTCACAGAGCAAAGTATGAAGAAACTAAAACTCCTTATTCATAAATACATTGTTTGACTCAAGCTACATAAAATGTAATTATTTACCTCATTTAGATCAAATTAATAGTATTAAACAATATATATGCTTATTAATAATATTTTTCAAATTGGCCATTGGACCGGGATTTGAATGCATATCCTGTATAAATTCAATCCTGTATAAATAAAGATAATTTATTGAATTAAGGAATTAAATATTGCAAACGACCATAGAATCCTTTGCCTTGCACTTTTTAAAGAAAATATCACATTTTATATTTCTTTTATTTTATCCAGTCACGTGCTAAAAGTTGCATTTCTTTAGATTTAATTTGCGATGATAGTTTTTTTTTTAACTTTGAACTTCCGTTATTGTTTTCTTTTATTTTATTCAATCACGTGCTAAAAAAACATGGTTAAAATATTTCTTTAAAAATTCGTTAAAAATAGAAGCTTAAGTTATACATTAAAACACTGATACCATTAGAAAGCTAATTTTTTATCTTTAAATTGATGTAAAAATCATGTTTGTGCGATAATATTTTCGGAAGTTATAGCGGAAAAACGTCGAAATTTCGTTTAAATTTTAATTTATTCAAATTCTAATTAAAAATTTGAAAAAAGGGCTCAGAGGTGCACATTCCCGACCTCCAAGGTATACATGTACCAAATTTGGTAGCTATAGGTCCAACGGTCTGGCCTGTAGAGCGCCAACACACACACACACACATTGGACTTTATTATAAGTATAGATTTACATCCGATATCATACGCTATTCATTCCTAAGAACAGCAATAATAATATTTATAACCTAAAACTTTTATTAATATGATTTGTCCTCCGTTTCATCTTTTATTTCTTTTGGGATTGTTTTATTTTAAAAATAGGGTAATTGTTTTAAATAAATTGTTGGCATCTTATGTTCTTACAAAATTGAATGTCAAACCAATTACTATATAAGGCAACTTTAAAACTGGTACGCTAGGTAAACCAAACTATAATAGTTTTGAATTAAAATCATCTTTTATGGAGTCTTTAATCACCCTATTTCCCACTGGTGTGGTGTGTGGGGGGGCAGCTCAGGTGTCGTCCTCGTCATCTGACTGTGGTTCAAAATTAAGAGGCCCGTCTCAAAAATAGCCTTATGCTGCTTTAAGGTATCCGACTACTTTCGAAGGAAAAAAAATTGAAAAATTGGATATTTTAGAAACTATTTATAGTTTTTAGATGTATTCTCAATAGTAAACACTATAAAAACAAAAATAATTATTTGGAAATACAATATATTTTGAGAAACGGGGAAATTTGTAGCAAATTTTAATGAAATTTTACCAAAACGATTTACACTCCACATAAAATTGTAATGCAGCAGTCCTATTTTTCTTTGTACGCAAGTTATAAATTATGATGATGAATGAAATGAACCAAAATCTCACAAAAGTTTTGAGATGCTAAGTAGTTATGGGTAAAAATAAACGTATATATGCATTTTTTCCCATAAATTCACAACTTAATTTTTCTAAAAACACCTATAAATGGAAAAGTATTTCACCATCAATAAAACTTTTGGTTCATTTCATTGCTCTTATTGTTTAAAACATACGTTGAAATTTTCATGTAAATACCTCTATTAGTTTTGGGGATATTATGTTAACGGTAGAAAATTTTTATGGAAATTAAAGTTTTGAGAAAATTGTAGCTAAAGACGAATTTTAGTTGAAAAATATGTCATCCCGGGTGATATGTCAGGCTTTCCTTTTCTTAGAAAAGATAAACTGTTTAGAGAAGAGAAACGTCTAAACTATAAGAAATAATAAGAATTTTTAAAAATTTGTGATCGTTAATCGTTAACAATGTGATCGTTAAACAGTCTTTAACGTAGTCGGATATCTCAAAACGGGACGTTAATATATCTAAACTAAACTTGAACTTTAAAAAAGATTTAATCGCCCTATTGTTTCATGTTTTCATCATAAACTCCTATGATAATTCCTTTGATATAAACGAAAATAATTGTAAACAGTATGTTTTTAAGCCTAAAATTCTTTGTTAGTATTCTGTTAAAAGCGATTCCAATTGCTAACTAGGTTGTCTGGAGACTTTTAGGATTAGACTAGGAGACTTTTGAATAAACATCAGTCCAACATCTTAATTCTTGTTATATTTATGGATTTTTTGTAACTAAGAATTCATTTGTAATGGTTTCAAAATCTGGAATATAAACAAAGTTGTTTCTTTAACACGTTCACTGCAATTACCCTCGCCTGATACCAGGACCATCTATCTAATGAGATGACCCCTTCTTTGCTATCTTTTCACTGTAGTAGAGAAGGTGTCATCTAATAACATAGATGGTTTGGTCCTACGAGTCATCTCGTGGTTTTCAGTCGACGTGTTAGTAAAAATATTTAAGAAGAAAGATTATTTAATAAATAAGGAGCCTACATCCAACAGATTATTAAAATTTGAAAAGGGATTTTTAAAAAATTTATTGTCGATAGATAACGTAAGTAATCTGTAAAGATTAATATGCATCTAAAATTATATATATATAAAAATTGCAAATATTGACCGCTATCTTGTCTTCCGGTTTCTAAATTTCCATTGTGTAAATATTTAAAAACAATGTACGAATGTATTTATATAAATCAATACGGTTACAAAATATAAATTATACATAGATAGAAAATGTGGTAAAGAAAACAAAGTAAGGGAGTTAGTTTGTTATGTTATATTAACATCCCATTTTAAAGCAGCATTGAAGCTATTTTGGAACGGACCTCGTCATTTTGAGCCACTGTCAGATCACGAACACGACACAAGAGCTATCTCGCCCCTCTCTACATCACACCAGTGTGAGGACGTTTGGCCTGACGAATTTAACGTGCACCACACCATCTTATAAGAAGTCTGTTTAGTTTAGCTATATTAACGTCCCATTTTGAAGCAACACTAGGGCTATTTGGGGACGGACCTCATCATTTTGAACCACGGTCAGATGACGAGGATGACACCTGAGCTGGCACTCCCCCCCTCTCCACACCACACCAGCGGGAGTACGTTGGGCCCTGACAGATTTAACGTGCACCGCCCCGCTTATACGATGGTTCTTCGATGGAATCGGGCCTCGAACCTGCTGCCCTCCGGTTCCGAATCCGAGACTTTACCACCGTGGCCCCCCTACCTCCCTTATATGAAGATTCTTCTGTGGAGTCGGGTCTCGAACCTGAAACCCTCTGATTCCAAAGTCGAATCCTCATCACCAAGCCACCACGACACCACTAAAATAAAATAAAATAAAGTAAAGGAGGCCGCGTTTACCTGGTGGTAAGGTCTCGCTTTCGCAACTTTAGGGCTTCATGTTCGAAGCCCGATTCCATCGAAGAACCGCCTTGTAAGCGGGTTTGGAGCACGTTAAATCCGTCGGAACCAAACGTCCTCCCACTGGTGTGGAAGTTTACACATACACAAGTCACATGACATCACGTTTTAGAAAAGTGAACTGTGAGCATTCGCTCGTCAGGCAGGGAGACAGTGGGTCATTCGTTTCGATATCATGGTTAGTTAATACGCTACGATGGTACATAGTTTTGCCATGGGACATTTGATTAGGCTTCACCCTTGGTGTTATCCAAATGCTATTTTTTATCTCTATTGTAAATAGCCTGTCCTGTCCTCATTTTTAATGTCTTTTCTTTTAAATGTTTTTTGATGTAAATAAATTTAACTCATTTAAAAGCTTCTTCTCTTCAATCAGTAACCTTAGACACTGATCTAAATGAGAATAAATGGCCATTTTGTCCAATCCATTCCCCCCCTCCGCATATATATATATATATATATATATATATATATATATATTACTGAAATGCAGACGCAGATTGAAATAACTTATTCTAAATATTTTTTTGTATTTTTTAGACAGATGTCTTACTGAATAGTATATTTCATTATTTTGGTTTAATTTGTCTTTTTCCTTAAGAAAGCGGTCTCCACGTACAGTAAAGAATCTGGGAATATCAACTAATTAATTTCTTTAGCAATATCATCTTTCAAATTTAAATTGCAGACAAAGGATAAGAATAAACAGCTAGAAAAGTATAAGGATATTAATAAAAAATTAGTACGGAATGAGTAAAAAGTAGTATTTCTAATTCGAATATGAAAGAATTATAAATAAATTACTGAAACACAGACGTTTAGATTGAAATAACTTATTCTAAATATTTATTTGAATTTTTAAGATAGACATCTTAACGAAATGTATATTTCTTTATTTTGGTCTCAATAATTAACTTGCCTTGATTATTTGTCTTTTTCCTTAAGAAAGATGTCTCCACTTATAGTAAAAAATCTGGGAATATTGACTAAGTAATTTCTTTAGAACTATCGCCTTTCAAATTTAAACTGCAGACAAATGATAAGAATAGATAGCTATAAAAAGATTAGGGATATTAATAAAAAATTAGTCATTTCATATTTTCCACAACCCACTCAGAATGACGTCTTGGTTACCATAGATACGGATAGGAAGAAAAGAAGCCATAACTGTCTGCCTTTTACTCGAATAAAAAATGATGCATAGACAAACCCGATAACTCTTTATAAAATATCCGGATTCAGAATCAAATGAATGTATTTCTAAAAAAAAAAAAAAACTGTTCTGATAAATTTAGCATTTTATTTTTAAGAAAGAAAATGAATTAATTAATATTCTTAAAGCTTTAACATGATAAAGGATTTTTTTGAATTTTAATGTTAAATTCATTTATTAAACAAAATTTTAACATTATAAAGGATTATTTTTAATTTTTATGTTAAATTAATTAATGAAACAAAACTTTAACATTATAAAGGATTATTTCTAATTTTTATGTTAAATTAATTAATGAAACCAAACTAACATTATAAAGGATTATTTTGAATTTTTATGCTAAATTAATTAATGAAACAAAACTAACATTATAAAGGATTATTTCGAATTTTTATGGTAAGTTATTTAATTAAACAAATCTTTAACATTATAAAGGATTATTTTGAATTTTTATGTTAAATTAATTAGTTAAACAAAACTTTAACGTTGTAAAGGATTATTTTGCATGTTTATGTTAAATTAATTAATTAAGATTGTTTTCTAAACATTGCTAGGAAACTCTGGTTTATAACATACTAATATTTAGAGATCATTTTCGGATTTTAAAAAATAATTTCAATACTTTCTTATGTTTTAACACGATTTTTACTTTTTTCCAAGTACTAAATTATAGAAAATATTATTAATAAATAAATATTAAAAATAAAAGAAGCTTTAAATAAAGACTGCTTCCAGATGAATACAGTATTACAATGAAGAATCTCCAGCCATATATTATATACACATTTTAATCGATTTTCTTTCTATAAAAAGAGTGTGTGAATAATTTTAGTTTAGTTATATTAACGTCCCGTTGTAAAGTAACTAGGGCTATTTTGGGACGAACCTCATCATTTTAAACCAAGGTCAGATGACGAGGACGACACCTGAACAGGCATCCCCCTCTCCACACCAGCGGGAGGACATTTGACCTTCTTCTTCTTGCATACAGCCAACCAGACCCAATTCTTATATTTTCGGCTAAAAATTTCTTTATTTGAGGATCTAATAAGTACATACATAATAATAAAAGGATTCCAATAGGTATCCAACCCAATATCCTTTGTAAATGCCGTCAAATGGACTAATAAAAAAAGTAAAATAGATCTTATTACAATTTTGTCTAAAATATGTTGTTAAATGCAAACTGCAAACATAGCCGAAATCGCGAATGGAATAGGACGAGATGGGTTCGAACAGATAGAATCAAGTGACATTCAGGAATGGCTTGAATCGCAAAATGAAGATTTGACTGAAACCGACTTGGAGAAAATGTTAAATTCATAGCCCATTAATGAAGAGGCTTCAGCAAGCACTGGAAACGTGACATTTAATTTGAAAAATCTTAGTGAAGGTTTAAGAATGGCAAATGAGATTTGCGATTTCTTTATGAACGTCTATGGAACGAAGTTTTATTTTTAAGAGTCAAATTGCTAATGCGACTGTTGCGTATCAGTCTGAATGGAAGGAGCTTTTAAAAACTGCCAAGCAAGAGAAAATCCCAAAATTCTTCAAACCATTGCCTAAGCCTTAAGAAAATTAATCAAAATGCTCAAAAATTTCAATTATATATATATATATATATATTGTCACCTAGGAACGTATCTCCTGTAATCCCGTATAAATTACCATTTTGTATTCACGTTTTCTGTATTCGCGGCATATTTATGGAACATATACCCCGCGAATAAAAACTTTTACTGTATTCGAATTTTGATATTTTATATTCCTTTGTGTTCCCGATGACCACAGAGTGTTAATGAAATTTCAGAAGTTAGAGAAAGTTTTCTTTATTTGGACTCGTATACAGTTTTTAATGTACTGGAACAGAAAATAAATTTTAATTTTAAAAAATTAATATATTGTCAACATAATTTGCCATCAAAAAATGTAATCAAATTTTAAAAAAATCTACTTAAAAGAAGGTATGAATTAACTTATTAAAACTGAATCATCAGTCCAATTGAAAAAAAAA
>JAPMOQ010012801.1:0-12225 GCA_026543055.1 Argiope trifasciata
GATTATTTACCTTTTATTTTATTGATTTTGGATTAAAAAACTCAAAATCTGGCATCCCTGCCGGGATATTCTTATTTGAGATTGAGAGTGCATTTATAAGATTGAAAAATTTTCGCAAACATACTTGCGTAATTTTCTAATTTGAGATGGATATAGACGCCATTAAAAAGTTAAGAGCTCCTTTAAGGACAGCTCTTACGAGAGTGCTGAATAAAGCATCAGAATTACTAGAGAAAAAAATTGAGGATACAGATATTCTTGCGGCACAGATTGTTCTTATAGAACAAAAATACAAAGACCTTAAAGATTTAGATTCTAAAATTTTAAATATTATGCAAGAGGATAAAACATGTACACAGCAAACGTTTGATAAAGAATACGTAGCTATCATAGATTATGAAGAGAAATATTTGGAAACAAAAACGAAACTAGAAAGGCGTTTGAATTTACTTGAAAAACCAAAACGCGAAGAAAATATAACGAAGGACACTTCCAACAATTGCATAAATGGGAATAGAAAAATAAAGTTACCAGAAATTGTATTAAGCCAGTTTAATGGCAACTTAAAGGAATTTCTACCATGGTGGGGACAATTTAAAAAAATCCACGAAGACCCCGAAATAGTGGATGATGACAAATTTCAATACCTATTGCAAGCGACAATAAAAAACTCGCCGGCCAGAATGCTTGTTGAATCTTTTCCCCCATCTGGTAGAAATTACGATGAAACCATAACAGCTCTTAAGCAGCGTTTTGGAAGAGACGATTTATTGATAGAAGTCTACGTTAGAGAGTTACTTTCAGTTGTAATAAATAACGCTAACCCTCAAGGCCAAAATTATTCACTAGTGAAACTTTATGATACTTTAGAGGGCCAATTAAGGTCGCTGAAAACGTTAGGAGTAGCTAAAGAGGATTTTTCTGCTATTTTGCTTTTCCCTTTAGTGGAATCCTGCCTCCCAACAGATCTACTAAGAATTTATGAGCGCACTCAACGCGAATTAACTGTAGAATCTACAGGAAATGATAGGCTAGCACATTTGTTAAATTTTCTTAAACAAGAAATAGAATCCGAACAGAAATTAGTTATTGCCCGTTCCTCTTTCGACTTAGATAACCATAACAAAAAACCTATTAGTCATTCGCGAGAAAATAATCCAAGGTCCAGACCATCAGCTACTGATTTAATTAACAACTCTACTAGACGAAACACTTATTCAGCTGAATCGAAGTATAAGGAATGTGCTTTTTGCGATAAGTCGCATTTAAACCAAGAGGATTGTAGGTTCGCGAAGAGTTTAACATTCGAGAAAAAGAAGGAAATACTTTTAAATCGCGGAGTCTGTTTCCGATGTTTAAAATCTAAACCTAGACATATCGCGCGTTTTTGTAAGCATACATTTAATTGTTCAATATGTAAAGGGAATGATGAGTTTTCGGAAAATAAAAATATGGAAAGGAAGTCGGAAGATAAAATTGTTGCGGAGAGTTCTTTAACTAATAAAACATGCATGCGGCAAGTTTATTTACAAACATTAGTGGTTAAAATTCGTGGAAAGGATAAAACTAGGAACATTCGTGTATTAATTGACAGCGGGTCAGAAAGGTCATACATGTCAAAATATGCAGCAGAAAGTATGGATGATGAAGTAATTAATGAGGAATCTATTTTACATTCTTTATTTGGGGGTTTAGAAAAGTCTGAGAGCCATAAAAAATATTTGGTTCATTTAAGTAATGTAGATAACAGTTACCATTGTAATTTTGAAGTGTTAGATCAGGAAACAATTTGTTCCAATATTTCGAGAATAAATTTGTTCCCCTATGTAAAAGATCTTAAATCTAAGAAGATATTTTTAACTGATGTATCGCATACTTCTGATGATCAATTACTGTATAAATCATCCCCTTTAGAGATTCATTTGCTAATTGGGGCAGATGTTGCGGGTAAGCTGTTAACTGGGAGAGTAGAGGAGCTTAGTTCAGGGTTAGTATGTGTAGGAACTAAGTTAGGTTGGACGTTGATGGGAAAGACGAATGAAATAGAAAAACCTGAAAGCACAAATACTGTTCTATCCTGTCACGTTAATGATGTAAACATTTCTGATTTATGGCGATTAGATACACTTGGAATTTGTGAACCGAGTCAAAATAAAACTCGCGAAGAAATAGAATTAGCGGCTAAAGAACATTTTTCCCAAACTGTTAGTAGAAACAAAGAAGGGAGGTATCAAGTGCGTTTGCCTTGGGTGGAGGGTCATCCCCCATTAACGAATTGTAAGAACATTTCCGAAAAGAGACTTGTTAATTGTATTAAATCTCTTAAGAAATTGGGGAAAATTAAAGAATATGAAACCATTTTTGATGACTGGTTAGATCAGCGTATTATTGAGGAAGTATCTAGCTCAGAACCAGAACATTATTTACCTCACCGTCCTGTTTTTAAAGAAAACTCTACGACAAAGATTAGGCCAGTCTTCGATGGCTCTGCCAGAGATAAAAATTCACCATCAATTAATGATTGTTTAGAAAAGGGGCCCAATTTGGTAGAGCTAATTCCCTCTCTCCTAAATAGATTCAGAATGGGAAAATACGGAGTTATTGCCGATATTGAAAAAGCATTTTTGCAGATTGAGCTCCATGAACAGGATAGGCCTTATTTAAAATTTTTGTGGTGGCAGGAAGGGAAAAAGGAGCAGTTAAGAATCTTTCAGCATAGGAGAGTTGTTTTTGGAATAACCTCAAGCCCTTTTTTACTAGGAGCCACTCTTGAATTTCATTTGAAAAATGCTTCCCCTGTCTACAAAGAAACAGCCCTAAAACTTCTGAAATCATTTTATGTGGACAATTGTGTCCATAGTGTGGACAGTAAAGAAGAACTGATAAAGTTCATCGAAGAGTCACAGGAAATACTTGGCCCAGCAAAATTTAATTTGCGAGTGTGGGAGCATACCCCTTTTGAAGAATCTGATTTAATAGAAGAGAAATCCGTTTCAGTGTTAGGCTTAAAATGGAAAATAAAAAGTGACTCTCTAACTGTTGACTTACGAGATTTAGATTCCACCATAGAAGATAAACCTTTAACAAAAAGAATCATTTTATCGATTGTGCATAAAATATTTGACCCAATTGGATTTACCTGTCCGTCCACATTACTGCCAAAACTTCTACTACAGGAATGCTGGAAATTAAAAATAAGTTGGGATACTGAATTGCCATCTTACATAGCAAATAAATTTTTGAAGTGGAAAAATCAACTGAAATTTTTAAATGATATTTGTATTCCTAGAAGTCTAGATAAAAATGAAGCACTTAGAAATATAACTTTGCATGTATTTTGCGATGCTTCGGAGAAATCGTACGCTACGTGTATTTTTCTCAGGAGTGAAAGTGACGATTCAGTTCATTGTAATTTGATACAAGCTAGATCAAGAGTCGCCCCACTTAAAACAATTACGATATCTAGACTTGAACTGTTGGCCTGTATATAGGTGCTCGACTATGTCAATCCGTGAAAGAGAGCTTGGGATTAGAAGACGTTGCAACACGATATTGGTCTGATTCTAGTAACGCACTTTACTGGATTAAAAAGAACGAAAACTGGGCTACATTTGTTTTCAATCGTGTAAAAGAAATTCGTCTTTTAAGCAACCCAGACGATTGGAATCATATATCCGGACAAATGAACCCAGCAGATTCACCATCTAGAGGTTGTGGTTTTAAAGACCTAGCCAAATCCAACTGGTGGTTAGGACCTCCTTGGTTAAAAGAATCCCCTGAAAATTGGCCCAAAACAAATATTTTTCCAGATGAAAATATTATAAATGGCGAAAAACGTAAAACAATTGTTAGCATTATGAATACAGTAAAGGAGTCTAAAATTTACGACATTTTCTCTTCTTATCCTAAATTCTTCTAGTTATGTCCTGGGTTTACAGATTTTTAAATAAATGTAAGGTAGAAAAGAGCAATAGAAAATTAGGAAGCATAACATTGGAAGAAAGGAACCTAGCAGAACTTTCATTGTTAAAGTTAGTACAACAAGAATCTTTCACTGGACCTCAAGATAAGCGTCTACAAAAATTCCAGTTATTAGAAGATGAATATGGACTTTTGCGAATTAAGACAAGACTCTCATTAAAGGAAGATTTAAAGAACTTTAAATTTCCTATCGTGTTACCCAGTGAACATTCGTTAGTTGAAAAACTTGTTCGCTGGAAACACTGTTCTCTAGGCCATGCAGGTGTTCAAATAGTGATGAGCAACCTCAGAGAAGAATTCTGGATTCTGAAATACAGAAAGACTGTCCATAAAGTTGTCAAGAACTGTGTTACTTGCAAGAGATTTGACGCACGACCAATAGAAACTCCAACAGCTCCATTGCCAGTTGACCGTCTCAGAGCTGCTTCTGTCTTCGAAATTACAGGAGTAGATTTCGCCGGTCCTCTTTATTTAAAGAATAATCAGAAGTCCTGGATTGTCATCTATACCTGTGCAGTATATCGAGCTATACATCTCGAGCTGACCACTTCACTATCTACAGAAAGTTTTCTTCAATCGTTCAGAAGATTTGTGGCTCGTCGAGGAAGACCCACGATTGTATATTCGGATAATGGAACTAACTTCGTAGGTGCAAACAACCTAATCAAAAAGATCAATTGGAGTAAGTTAGCTCAATACAGTACAGTCAACAAGATAGACTGGAAATTCATCCCTCCGTCTGCTCCATGGTGGGGTGGGTTTTGGGAACGCTTGATCGGGATGGTCAAGCGAATACTACGTAAAGTTCTAGGTCAGACGTCCCTCAACTTCGAAGAACTGACTACCATCTTGTGTGACTGTGAAAGTGTCATCAATAGTCGACCACTCACTTATATAAGTGATGATCCTAATGATCTAGAACCTCTCACGCCTTGTATGTTTTTGCAGGAAGTTAAAGAAATCGGTACACCTGAATTATATCTTCTGGACTCCAAAGCCCTGAATAGAAGATTTATTTATCGACAAAAAATTCGAAGTGACCTGAGAAAACGTTTTTGCTCAGAATATTTGGGACAGTTGAGACAATATGAGAAAAAGACACGAATCTCACCATCCATCGAATTAGGCGAAGTTGTCTTGATATCCTCTGACAACGTAATAAGAATGGACTGGCCATTAGGTAAAGTCATCGAAATCTTCAAATCGCCCGATGGACATATCAGACTTGTGAAACTGAAAACCAAAGGTGGAGAAGTCCTACGTCCAACGTTGAGGCTGTATCCTTTAGAAATTAGTGAATCTCAAAAAGAACTGTTACAACCTGTGAAACACGAGAGAATAACTTTCCTTGTGATGATTCCTGCACACCTAAAAGTGATTCTCATGATAAAGCTGAACTTGATGAACCAACTTCTAGGTATGGTAGAAGATTAAAAAAGGTTAAGAGGCTCATGTTATAAACTTTTTTTAGAACTGAACTTTTTCTTTTTTAGAACTCTTTTTAGAACTGAACTTTTACATTATACACATTTATGGACTCTAATTGAAACACATTCAATACTAAATAACTAATTTTGAATAATACTTTGGTTTATCGTGATTATTGCAAATATTTTATTATTTTGATATATTCTCTTTATTGTAATATTTTCTTGATTTATATTCATTAATTTAAACATATTGTTAATTCAATTATTTTGATATCTGTATTTTGGTAACAGAAATTTTTTTTGTTAATTTGAAATTTGAATTTGTTATTTGAATTAATTTGAATTTATGTTTGAGTTTTCTGTAATTGAAACTCAAAGGTGGGAGGATGTTGGAAAACGTGAGTCAGCAGATTTATATGTTATAACCTTGGCGCCCACGCGCTCTGCTGACGTCAGTAGATATTCCTTCCGCCAGATGTTCAGATGCTTGAGAGATTTTGTGTGAGACCGACGTATCGTTAAACGTCGGAAGATGGCCAAATTAATTATCATATAAGCGGGTTGTAAATAATGCATGTAAATATTATCCATTATCATATTATGTCTGTGCCCTAGAAGAAATAAAAAAGGATTATACCGAAACTGCACTCTTTTTCTTCAAACCATATTTACAGAGATGTTTTTATCGATGAACCCGTGGCAGCAAAGGTAAGAGATTATTTACCTTTTATTTTATTGATTTTGGATTAAAAAACTCAAAACTTGGTGTGTTTATCGCCAAGTTGGCGAGGAAGGGGACCGGAAGCAACCAGTATTTCTCTTAAGCAAGCGTTATCTTAGCAATATATATCAAAATATGCTTTTATAAATGATTTTTATTTGAATTTCAGTAGTTCGAACAAAGAGAGAATTGGTAATAAGATAATTGATAATAGATAATTTTCTTTTTGATCTGGCCAGTGTTTATTTATATTTTTTATCACATGTTAATATATATGTTACCTTTTAAATTGTTTGTCCTATGCATTCCGATGAACAAAAAATTATTTTTGATGAATTACGATGCCTGTATACCTTCCTGGTTTTTACAATTCTGTTTCTATGAAACTGACATGCGCGTTAGAATTTAGATTTTATTTTTACTTTTTCAATAACATTGCAAAGCATTACTATGTGTAAACTATTCTGTTTGTTAAAAATGTTGTATTAAAAGTTATGAATGCTATATAATATTGTATATTTGTGGTGCTCTAACATCTCACCTTTGTGTAGTTATTTTTAATACTTTTATTTATATAAGTTTAGAAAATATCTCAAAACTTAACAAATGATTTTCAAGAAATGCAAAACTTTGCTTATTTTTATAATTATATTATCCAAGTCAAAAGAAAAGGAAAAAACAAGCAAACACAATCTTCTTGAGTTAAAATTGTGAAACAATTGACTGTTGCTAATATTTTCAGACAGGGGTATTTTAATATTGCAAGTGAGTATTTAAAGTATAAACATTGATTTTGCAACTTTTAAATTAACAGGTTTTGAGAAAGATCCCATCCATTCTCTAAGTAATTTCCTTATTTCATCAGTTATCTGGATATTTGATTGTTCAGTTCAAATTTCTTTGCAATAAGGCCTCAACCATCTTGTCTGTAAAATGCTATACTAACTAGGCAAGTGGCATTTTTTTTAATGTTATTTGAATTTTCATTATTAAAGAAATTGAATCAAGATTTAACAAGTATTATTGAAGAAAGATAAATTCTACCTTTTTTTTTAAATACATAGATTTTTAAGTTTGTAGTGTGACTATGTATGCAGGATATTTCCTAATTGATGGTGCAGTAATAAGATGAAGAATTACCTGGTATTAAAAAAAATCCAGAAATGTTTGTACTTGTGGCCATTGTTTATTTATCAATTTTCAGACTATGCCAACTTCATTTTACATAAAATGTGATGCTTGTATTGTGTTGTCTTTGTTGCAATTTATTGCAGTCATCTTCCGCTAATGATTTTTTAAGAACATTTTTAATTATCATGGGGATTGTAAATGTCAGCATGCACTGAAGTTTCTTTCTAATCTTAATTCATTAAGGAAATCTTTTTATGATGTAAAAAAGCAAGGAAATATTTTGTCATTATTAGTTATATTAAAGAAATTGTTGTCATTATATATATTTCAGTAAATTAATAATTTAATCTTTTTTTTAGAATAGCAAAAATATAACTTCTTTCTGAGTTATTCAGATACTATATTTAGTTTCTTAGTATGTTTACATCATACAAATTCTTCTCAAATAAAGTTACATTACTTCAGTACATGCTGATATTTACAATTCCCAGGATAATTAAAAATTTTCTTAAAAAATCATTAGCTGAAGATGACTACAATAAATTGCAATACAAATGACATATTACAACCATCTTCACATATTATGTAAAATGAAGCTTGGCAAAATCTGAAAATTGCAAATAAACCATTACTACAAATATCAATAAGTACCAACACTTCTTGGTTTCTACACCAGGTAACTCTTTATCTTATTGCTGTCATCATCAATTTTGCAAATATGATAATTATCAAACTGTTGAAAGAAAAATTTACTGAAAAATATTTTAACACATAAAGTTGAATGGATTAAAAAAAGGTTAAATTGAATTAAGATGTTTGTTTTGTAATTTATATTTGCTTTTTTGTGTTTTTTATCTCAAATTTTTTATATAAAGAAGTTAGTCTATTAATCAGAAAGAGGAGGGACTTCATATTTGTTTGAAAGTATAATATATGAGATACTTATATAAAGTATTATTGTTAAAGATTTTGAGTGATAAACATATAAAAATTGTGTAATAATTCTAATATATATATTGAGAAATTTAGATATATTAAAATTTTTTTTTGGATTCATATATTTAAAAACCATCTTTATGAAAAGAAAAATCTATTTTTAATCGCTTATAAATTTTTTTGAAAAAATTGCCATGTTCTGAAATGAAAATTAATCTTTCTTTTATACTTAATTTTATTTTAATAAGATTTATTCAAATACTATTTGGTATAAGAAGCAAATTACAATGTGTAAAATCATGTTTCATATTTTTGTCAAGTGTTTGTTAAGAACATGAACAAGTTTCTCAATCGAGAACTACATTTGTTATTAAATTAGATTAAACTAATTAATATATTTGATTGCAATGGGAAAAGATAATAGGCCAGAAAAACTACATTATTCCTGCTCTCGTGCATGTAAAAGCTTCCTTTTAAATTGCTGCCCACATGAAATTTTAGCTGCTACAGTTAGTATAGTTTTATTTTTTTATTTAGTTTCAAGATCATGTTCATTTTCTGTATTTTGGTTTTCTACTTCCAACTTCTTTATCTCTCTCTTTCCAATTATCATACTGTTGATTTTATTCTGCTTCCCTCTATTGTGTTTAAATGCTGAATTAAACAAATTATGAAATGAATCATTGATCTATTTTCAAAAGACTGCATCCCTGTCAGAAAAAAAATATTGTTTTATACTACATATGTTTGAAAAGTTATTTCATGATATCAAGCAATTTTAACTTATTTGTATTAATAATTAGATTCTATTCTGGAAACCGAAACTATGTTATAAATGTTTAATATTAGAGTATCTATTATTTTTCAAAGAAAGAAAGAAAGAAAGGAGCAGTAAAATATCTTAAATTTTTAATATTTTTAATCATGTTTGTCATGAATTTGATAAATATTTTAAATTGATATTGTCTTTTTTTAACAAATTAATGCAAAACAAAGTAATATAGAATATTTAAATATGTATTTATAGCTTTGTTAAAGGAAAGAATTAAAAATGTTGGATAAAATTTTTAAAATAAATTATATCTTAATTATATTGATATCTCCAAACTTGATTCTTTCCTCTCTGTAAAATCAGAGAAGGTAAAAGAAATTTAAAAAATATATCTTAGTAGAAAACTGATATTTTCTTACATTTATGTTCCATTATGTATTATAATGTTTACTTTTTATGCTACTTAGGATGCACATTAAAGGTAAATTAAAATTATATTTTATTTATGGCTCCCTACCTGCACATTAAAAAAAGAAAGAAATCAAATTAATTAACTACATTAAATTATGTTAGCCAACCCAAAAGACGTCAGATAAATAAGGATACTAGGAAAGTCTAAAAAAATTAATGCATAATTTTATAACAGCAGCTGAATACAAATTATTCTTATTATCAAAGAAATTGCCATGTGCAAAAACAAATTTTTGTAATTAATTGCTAACTAATATTTTGTTTTAATATCAGTGAATAAATTGTTTTATATAATTAACAAAGCAAAGCATGAGATGTTATCATTGTGAAGATTAGATAGAAAGGGACATATTATCCTTTTGTTTTTATATTTACTTCCATAATTTTTTAAAATCAGTTTTAGATTTTTTACAAAAGAAAGTTAAAAATCATTTGTAAGTTTTTAGTTTTCATATGACTTTAATTGAAAAACCAATTTTAATATAACATAGAAGTAATATTTCATGTTAATACCAATTTTTGTAATTAAAAAAATTGTTGAATAAAATTTAAATATGTTCTAATATCCTTTTTATACTTGTTTATTAGCACATTGTGTACCACTTGGGAGTTTTCTCATGTTTTGTGCATTATCTGCTGAGGGCCTTGGATGTCAACACAGTTTCTGACAGATGAAACAATGTTGTATGCTGTGTTATGTTATATTTTGATCATTCAAACAGTCTTTGTCTTCAAATGTTTAGCACTTTTAGAAATACCCTCTCATAGGGAAAGGAGGGAAATCAGTGAAACTCATACATTTACAGAAGTATTCAACAATGTAGCAGTTACATGGCACTTATCTTCTCTTTTGTATATTAGATGGCGAAGCCTGATAGGCTATCCCATGTGCCATCCCATAATGCATTACGAGTATAATTAGAAGGAGATATGATACTGTACTGTTAAGCTGTGCTCGTGAATGTCTTGTTATGTCTTGTCTTTTTGTTTGTTCAGAGTGAGGATGGAGTTATTAAGGAAATGTTCCTGAAAACATAAGTCCTGTTGCCTCCTGCACAGATCATAATAATCTGCATTCCACCGCAACAATAATTTATCTGATCTTTTAAGTGAAATCAATAATGCATATAACTGTTTTAAAAATTCTAGAGATGATTGTGCTAATAAAGATTTTAATAGACCTGTAAGAAAATTTCAAGATTCACCACTTTTAAATGATTCAAACACTGAAATAGCATTTGATAATTGTTAATCTGAAATTGATACATGACCAGTTTTACAAATGTTTGAAGGTCTAATAAATTCATTCAGATCACTGCATCATCATAACTCTGTACCCTCTGTGACTAATCTCTTGTTTGGTGATGAATTGTTTGAGATGTTATGCAAAGAGCTACTTAACTATCATGATCAAATCATAAAGAATTGGAAACGCCATCTAAAATAGTCTCCAGTTACTCCTGTATACCTATATTTACTCAGATACTTAAATAGATTTAAGCAAATGCCATAGATTTAAACAAATATAGACAATCTAGTATTGCAATGATACTGTCAAAATAGACAATCACTAAGGCAGATTTTTCATGGTCGGATATAGGCCGAATTATTTCTTATATAAATTTTGCACCGTACAGAAATCAAAACAACAGTTGTCTTTAGAAGAGGGGATGATTCCATAGACAGGAAGGCTAAAATTTTGCTTGTACCCCCTACGAAAAAAAGAGAAAAATGTGGTTTTGTTTTCGAATGGTGTGCCAGAGGAACATTAGCTCTATTTATACTTTCGATATATTTACTACATTTCAAAAGACTGTTCACTCAATTCTTGGATCCTATCTTGGCATTTGTCCCTATATTTACTAATTATTACAATGCTACATCTACCGCTAACATTGTTACTTCAGAACAAAACTATGGGAGTATTTGGGAGGACAAAGGCTTATTGTCAATTTGAAAAATAAAAGTCCTTGGCACTTTTGTCTTGACAACCGGAAGAAGAAATAAATAGGTTTAAAAAAAACGAGAAAGAATGCTGTGAAATTTACCTCGATCAAGGAATATTATGTTCACATGTAAGGCATTGACTGTATGGATCAATTTTTTTTTGTACTGTTCCATTTTAAGGAAAACAATGAAATGAATAAAAGAAATAATGCTGTCCCTTATAAAATGTGGACTTTTCAATTCATTTAGCTTGTACGGCATCATCAATCCACAAGCAGAACATAAAATATAACCATTTTCTGTTATCTGTGGCAGAGGACTGGATATTGAATGACAAAAATTGAAGGCCATGGAATCAGAAACAAATCTGTCTGACCTTCCTCTGTGGGTAAAAGGAGAGCACATTGTAAATATCCACCTGAAAGGTTTTCAAATGATATGAAGCAGTGTAAATCTGTGCATTCCATTAACTGGAAGTGAAACAATTGTTTATAAGAGTTTGCAGAATTTTCCTTTCTGTGTGAAAAGGACCGAATTTAGATACTTATGTAAACTTTGTTTGGTTTCTCTTCAAAGAGGAAAAGATTTATGTAGTATGTATGAAGAAAGTACTAGGAACTTTAATTGTTTAATTAACTATTTAATTAGTTATTTAAAACATAATTGTCTTTGTAAATATAAATGTTTTAATAGTTGATAAATAGCTTCAATGTGCATTATGAATTGTAATTACAATGATTTAAATAATGTGCAGTATGCCTAAAAATGTAGTCCCTGCCAAATAGATTTCTATGCGATACTCAAAATGTTAACCAAATGCAAACCTTTGTCTTAAC
>JAPMOQ010012806.1:0-10953 GCA_026543055.1 Argiope trifasciata
TTTTCCAAAATAATTATATGAAAAGAGAGTACTTAATAAAGAAATTCAAATAAAATAATTACAACTTTTTATGATATTCAAAACATGAAAATTAATTTAAAATTATTTTACCTGCATTTTGTATACTTGTTTACATAGATTTAGACAGCTCATGTTAAAAAAATAAAAAATGTCCATGTAAAGTTAATACAAATTACAAGAAAGGGAAATGCTGTGATTTTAATAAATTAAATAACTAAAAGAACACAAAATAAAACAGAAAATCAATTCTTATTTGGTGCATTAAAAAAAAATGTCAGCAGATCATAGAAATCACTAACCTTCAACTACTTTAATAACAGATCCTTCACCTAATCCTTCTATAGTTTTTAATTCAGCAAAATTATCTAATGTCACACCATCTAATTGCAATGAAAAGCATGTTCTGTGGCAAGTTTCCTCTCTGTCCATTAACATCTGATGAATTTCTTGAACAAGTTCAGTAGAACTTACCTAAAACATAATATTTGACTAGAATTTTTTTGAAAAAGTGATTTGGCTAGAATTTTAAACACAAATGATAAATTTTCATACTTTTTAAATATTTTTATCTATAATTCCTAAATTCAAACAGAATGAAAAAATGAACTTATATTAAAATATTTTCAGAAATTCTCTAATCACCAGTTGAACCACTGGTTGATTTACTCATTTCATTCATTCACTATACTAAGTCAAAGGTCTCTTTTATCTAGAATACATAATCCAGAATACCTTCTCTCATTATATCTTTTTCTTAAAAAGGCAATGCAGTCACAAACATTCATCTTCTCAGCATTTTTTAAGACAAGCACTCAGGTCATCAACATTATTCAACATGCATCACATAGTTATGGTTCACATAATTTATATTAATTTAAAAGATATATGTGAAAATTCATTCCATTTAATGATGCATAATCTGATATTCCAAAATGACAGAAATCTGTTAAAGTTTTTATTACTTTAAAATAAAGATGTATTAATTTAAGTTTTAAGCCTTTTAAAAGTTTTTTTAAAATTTATGATTTAATTAGACTTTACATTTTAAACCCTTTCATTTAAAATAATTCCAGAAAATACAAGACTTTATTATATCCTATGAACATACAATTATTATTATATTTATATAAGTACACAATATATAATCCAAAACAACACAACTAAACCAAGATAATCTGTATTGATGATAATTTAACTCACCCCTTAAAAATTATAAGAATTTCAATTGTTAAATTTGATTGGATAAATAGTTTAATGAACTTTTCAACTCTACTCTATCAAACATAAGTCTGCTCTCCCCCCCCCATACATCCACTTCTCTTACTTGCAGCTTTTGACTCTATGATAGACTATTTTAAGAATTCTGGTAAGGAAATATATAACATACTGTTTTTGTATTAAAAGTATTATTTACTGGTACTGATTTTCTAAATTTTTACAACAGTGATAATTTTATGATTTTATCAAATAATTTATGATATAAGAAGGGATTTTCTCTTCTTAAATTATACATTTTTTTACTGTTTTTTATCAGCTCTTAAATTTCTTATTTATGGCTTCTTTCACTTAACATGAATGATTTAATTAATAAAACAAAGATAAATATAACTGACAACCATACGTAGTAATTTCCAAGAAGATTTCTCCAGAAAGATAAATGGCATAAACGGCAGAAATCTAAATTAATTGACCTGAATACAAAATAGTAATTGTTACTTACATGTTGATGGATGAATGTTTAAATGGCTTTAGTTTAACATATGCATAAGATTTAACAAACATTTTTCTAATGATTACAGCTGCTTTTTGCTCGAAAAAGTCAAGGTTAGGTAATATTTTTATCATATGTATGATTCATTCACAAAAACGAGAAACTGGTAATGAATTTTAAGCTTTTCAGTATTTATATTACACATACATATATATGTGTGCGAGAGAGAGTAAAAGTAAAGATTTAAAATTTTGATAGTAGATTGCAGTTCGAAGACATTGAAGAGAATTTTGATGCTTTTATGTCGTTTTATTTTATCACAAATAAGCAAGCATATTTATGTACAACAGGAGGAACAAACACACAAAATAACAGACAGAGGAAAATTAGGGAAAGCTTTTGAACATTTTATCCCAGGTCTTAAATAGCTTATTTTGATAGGGAAAAATCTTGTTTACAATGCTTGTAGGCTATTAATTTTCTCATTGCGATTTCTACACATGTGACTCTCAAAGCAGGGGAAACACAGGGATCTTTTTATAAAACTAGTTGTTTAGTTCAACAACTTTTATCAATCATGCACACAGTGGTAATCGCAAACTAAACAACTTTATAAACCCTTTCTTGAAATAAGTAGATAATGTAGAATCGAGTCAGGAAATAACAGAATATTTTTAGAATGAAATTAATATGGGCTAAATTAAGATAAAAGTTTAGCAATTAATTTGGATTTAAATTGGATGTTAAAATATCATTACAGATATTATTATTATTATAATTAAGCTATAATGATGAGTGATAAATACACAAATTTTATGATTTTAAATGAAATAACAAAATTATGGCTAATTTAATCTTAGAAAAGCAAGATGCAAAGTGATCTATTAATAACAAGCTTTGTGCATATTTTAAGCATCTATATTACTTTTTACAGCTATCATAGTAAGGAGTGAAATATGAATTGTATAAAAAAGAAAATTTCTAGCTAGAGAATAATTCTTTTCAAATAAATTTATAATAATAATACAAAACTTATATTAAACAAATTATTACTTAAACAAATATTATATCACATCATATGAACTACAGAAAACTGTTTTTAACTACTACAACAATGGTAGTTAAATAATTTGATGAAAAGCTGTCTGCTTTAAAAGTAAATAAAAATAACTTTTTTTGCATTTTCTGTTCAGAGTATAAAAATTTTTAAAGAATGATATTATCTAGTAAATATTGGATTAGTAAAACTATGTTAAAATAAATTAACTCTTCTTCTCATGCTTTTTCCTTTTTCTATGTAAAAATTATTAAAAATAAACAAAACCTGCAAAAAAAATTAAGAAAAGATATATTTTTTTTTATTTGTTTGTTTTTTCTCTTTTTTAAACACACTTCTCATAAGAGCTGGACTTTCTAGAATCAATTTTAACTTACTTGAATATCGAACGATTCAACTCCAGGTGCAACAATTTTTACAACAAATCCTGCATCATGTATAAAAACAAATTCTTGGTCTTTGCTAGGATCTACAGCAGAATCATTCTTTTTTTCATTAAACCTGCCATTTTCTATCACACCAAGTTCAGAAGTCAATTTTGAAATTGATTCATCTTCAGCATCATTAAGTCTATTTTTAACTCCACTGTTTTCTAAGGCCTTGTCCTTAGGTAGTGAATATGGTGACAAAGGAGTTTCTGCTGCAACTTTTAACTTTTTAGTCAGTTCATTGTATTCGTCATTTTCTTCCATATTAGAATGACCATTAACAGTTTCATTTGTAGATGCAGTGAGAGTATCAGAATCTTTATCCTTCACCATATTTTAAATAGATTATACAACCTAAAATAAGAAAAAAATAAATTAATATTTCTGAAGCAGTTTTTTTTTTTTTTTCTTTTTCTTTCATGAACTTAACAACAACATCACTTAATACACGACTCAAAAGAACATTTAAAGTATATCTCACAGCATCCTCGTTTATAAAACATAATAAATTTCAGTCCATCAATTCCACAATTTATATTCTAATGCTTACAAATTTTTAACAAAATTACTTAAACTTATAATTTTTTTAATATTACAACTAATAAAATTTTATCTAGAATTTTAGTTATATAACCAATGCAAAAAAATAGGAGCAAATAAATATTAATAAAAAAGAAATCCAAATTTTTATCTGAAAAAAATTTATAAATCAAAGGAAAGTTCTGTTTTACAAAGTGAATCTGCATTACTTTTTTTAATGAGATCATATCTTGAAAGCCTTTATACTACATAATAAATATTAAAAAAATATATATCAGAAAACTATCAAAATGAAATTCAGGAACACATCTTTTATCAGTAAAAATTAGTCACAAAACAAATAAATTAAAAACTATTTCATAATTATAAAAAAAGTACTTCATAAAACTATCTAATTTACTTAAGTTAACAAGCATGCAGATATCAACATTAAATACACAAAATTTATAATACAATATATATATACATATATATTATAGATATTTATAAAAGCATATTTTTAGAATTTTTAATAACTAGAAGCATTTATAAAATCAAATAGGTTAGTTTCCATTTTAAATTTATTGATTAAAAATGTTAAAAAAAAGTTTATACAATATGTTAATAAACTGTTAAGTTATAATGAATCATGATATTTTTTTAAAAAAATATCCTTTCTTTATTAATATATCTTACATGAACAATATTATTAAATTCTACTGTAACAGAAACAATTTCACACTGTCTTATCAGATTCAAACTAGATCAAGATCACTTTCATTTTTCAGATTATAAGAAATCAAAGGTCAATATTTTATCTATTTCTTAAGCCATGATAATAGATAATCTAGAATCAGAGTTTATGATAGAAGGATTTGAAATAAGGAAACATCATTAATAAATCACTGTCTAGAAATATATTTTTAAAAAAGTCTTAATTCTATAACAAGAAAAATCTTCAATGTGAACTTAAAATTATAAGTGTGACAAATTTGAGAAACTTTTAAAAACTTATATTTAAGCAGAATTTATTTATTACAAAATAATTTTTAAAGACAAAAAATTTTATAATTCATAAATTAAATTCAATAAATGAAAATTCCATTTTTTATTTTAAATTAAATATTAAAGATATACAGAAACACTAAATTTGTATAAACCATTCATGTGATACTGACTACTAATATCCAAGGCATTCTGTTTATTAAATAAATTAGCAGAGTTGATTATAAAATATTTCACCTAAAATTTTTTAAATACATATTCTCAAAAATAATTTTTTAACTACTGAAAGTTTTAAATAATTTAAGCTTCACAAAAGATAACAATAATTATATTAATTAAAAATTATCAGCAGCATAATGTCAATTTTCTAAACAGAAAATTAAAAACTAATTTTCTTTGAATATTTATTCCAGGAAGCAATAAACATTTTGGTAAAAAATGACTACTTAGTTGTAAAAATCCCTTATTAAACTTTCATGCAAAAGAATGATTTACTTTAAATCAAATACAAAAACTTACAAAAGGGCACATATCATTGGATATGATTGCATCATCCTCACAAGCTAAATTAATAAGACATAAGACGCATTTAACTGACACTTAAAAAAATGAAAAGATTAAATTAGAACTTAATCAATTTGGAAAACAGATAATTACAACAAATCAAATAATTAAAATTCAAAAAATTTAAACTTTTGAAAAAAATTAGATTTTTAAATTACAAGAACTATTATAGATAAGCAATTATTGCATTTCCATAAGCACGGCATTTTTAAGATTTGATAGAAATTTTTAGAGAATTTAGGCAAGAAAATTGAAATATTCATAAGCAACGAACATATCAAAAAACACTGGAAATATATATAAATATGAATAATTTAATTGCAATAAAACGATTAATTATTTTCTGAAAAAAATCTGAGTTGTCGCCTCATCAACATAAAACAGGAATATAATCTTAATTAATATATATATTTATATTATTAGGTTATGTAATACCTACTTCGCTCAAGGGCGTAGGGTAAATTAATTTACTGATATTTCCTTGAAACAGTAAAAAGATCAATTACTGTGAAAATAAAATTCTACTTATTAGTATAAATAAAATTATTCTCGTTTTTTTGGTAGAAAAGTTATTCTATGAGAAATTATCCCACTGCAACTAACTCAGCTGAGTTTGTAAACCGCATGAACTTTTCCTACGACCTTCCTTTTCGTGAAGTCACAGCTAGATGCGTGCGCTTGCAAACCACGTGCGTCTTCGAACCGGCGATTGCTAACTACGTCATGTTGTTTAGAAAACCGCACCTCCAAAATAAAGCTCGAACATTGGATAAACACATGAGTTGCTATTACAGAGGTCAAATTGGACATTAAATTTAAAACTCAAGAAAAAGTTAAATTATTTCAATTTCGTTGCAATAAAGAAATAAATTTGAATTAATTTACTTTTTTTCCTCTAAAAGCAGCGAATATTTTTCACAACTGATAAGCCAAAAATATTGAGTCTGCAAGGTTTTAAATATTCTACTGTGTGATTGTTATAACATGAATTTTTTTTTATTTATAATATATTTTGACCTTTTTTATAATTCTAAGGAAAGGAATTAATTTATGATGTTTTTCTAAAAAGATACTTTTCTTTCAATGGAAAATCGAAACCTCAATTTCACTAATCAAATTTTTGGCGGCGGGAGAAGGGTGGAGAGGAACATTCAAAATTGGTTTACATCTGGAATACGAAAATGATAATATAGTGATAATATTCTTTGAATCTTTTCATAAAACTTAATTAAACAAATGATGCTGATGGACAGTAATGCAAATTTTAATAGTAAATTCAAACAAATAATAATTATTTTAATTTCAAACTCTTTGATAACTTTAAACTACATACAAGTTACAGATATTATGGCATTATTGTCAGTGTTGATATCTTTTAGAAAACCTATCCGATAGAAGATAGGGTAATCTAGCCATTATGCCTGAAATACATCTTCAGTGATTGTTTCCGGAATCTTCTATATGATCCCAAGTATTCGGATTCGGAGCTAATGTAGTCGCATCTGATTCTGTACGGCAACGGCAACGTCGTGATGTTTCGGAGTTCCGCGATGTGACAAAGTGGTCACGAGCACCTCCACATCATAATTTTGAATAGAACTTTAATTTGTGAGAGTTGGGGGAAAGTTAAACTTAAATTAATTTAGTTTAGACGAGCGCATAAATGCTCTAACGTCATGATGAAAAATCATGTTGTCTGTAATTATAGTTTAGTAACGGGTATAGTTTGTTTATACCCGTTACGGGTATAAACAAACATACGTTAGTACGGGTATAGTATAGTTTGGGGTAACGGGAATATTAATGGATTTACGTTGCACGTGCCTTAAAATTTTGTGGACTTAATTAAAAATTTTCTTTTTAATAAAATTGACAGAAGGTTTTTTTCGTGTGTAGCTCAACGTAGCTAACTGGGTCTAGACAGTGAAAAATTTTGATAAGTTAATGAGCAGCCGATTGGCAACAGAGTTATTGAGTTTTCAGTTTTTTCAACGTTGGAAAATTGACATAAAGGTTGTCAATGACAGCTCTAGGTCTTTTCCTAGAGCTGGGCACAGTTTGATCATAAACTGGCATTTGAAGTAACTCATTGCGAATCTGGAGCAATATTTCGAAGAACTTGATTGATGTTCTTTTGATAAATTCCGAAACAGGTTCAATTTGGAGGTCGCTATGAATAATTTTGGACCTGACGTACCAGGAAGCGTTAACCATTCTCCTCAGTTGTCGGTTTTGGAAAACTTGCAACTTCTTAATGTTAGTTACTGTTGTGACCCCCCAGATTTTAGAGCCGTACATCAGCATTGGTCTTAAAATGGCTTTGTAGAGCAGAAGCTTGAGCCTAATCGACAGCTTGCTCCGAGGAGAAATTTAGCTATTGAGTTTAACACTCATACCGGTAACTTTACCAAGGGCTGCTTTAATATGACTATTAAAGCTTAATTTAGCGTCTAAAATCAACCCTAAGTATTTGTATTCATTTACAAAGGGGACGGGTTGGCCGAAAATTTGGATAGGAGTTAATTCAGGCATTTCCAATTTTTTAGTGAAAAGGAGGCACGCACATTTATTTGGGTTGACCTTTATCTTCCAACCAGTGAGCCAGCACTGTAAAACAGACATGTACTGTTGTAGATTGAACATGATTGTTTGTGGATCCTTATGGGCAGTATCGTCTGCAAAGATTGCTAAATGACAATTACTAGCTCTAGGTAGATCATTATCATAAATGTTAAAAAGAGTTGGAGAGAGGAGACTACCTTGCGCACAGCTGCATAGGATTGGTCTTGGGGAAGAAATAATATCGTTTACTCGTACTCTAAAATTACGTGAAGTTAGGTACGAGTGGAGAATTTTGACAAATTGCGCCGAAAATTCAAGTCGCATGCACTTGAATAGAAGCCCTTCGTGCCAAATTTTATTGAAGGCTTTGGCTACGTCCAAAAAAAGTGCACCTGTGGTTTGGGACTTCGCAAAGCCATCATTAATCAATTCTGTAACACGAATTAGCTGGTGATTCGTCGACAAGTTTTTTCTGAAGCCAAATTGCTCAGAGATTAAAATATTTTTGTCGCTGAAAAATTGACTCAGGCGTTTGAGAAGCACAGATTCGTACACTTTGCTCAAACTACTGAGTAGTGAGATGGAACGGAAATTTTGAGGTAAAGTCAAATCAGAATTTTGTTTTGGATTTGGGACAACCACAGCTGTTTTCCAGCAATCGGGGAAGAAACAAAGTTCCATCATTCTATTGATCAGGAACGTAAGATATAAAATAAATTTAGGGGTGAGATTTTTGATCATGGGATTAGAAATTAAGTCCAATCCTGGCGATTTATTTGGCTTTAAGGTTTTCATGAAATCCATGATTTCCGTCTGCCGAACTGGGTCAAGGTTGTTCACGTGTTCGCTTGAAAGGAAGCTCTCCAGCTGATAAGTAACATATTTTGTTAAGGGGGTATTTGCGAGGCACGCGTCATTGTGCGGCGCAAATTGACTTTGTAGGCTATCTGCCAACACTTCCGCTTTTTCAATGGGAGCAAGATCGAGTTCACCCGTTTCCCCCTTCAGAGGGGGGATTGGGGTGTATGGTTTTCTAAGGAAAGAGGAGCGGTGCCAGATTCCTTTCGTGTCAATATTTTCTAATTGTTCAGCTCGCCGTTGCTCAAAGTGACCTAATTTAAGTAATTTTACCTCTAGTTGGGTTCTGCAGAGTTCACGTCTCTTTTCAGGATTGCGAGAGCGTTGCCAAAGTCTCCTCAGATAATTTCGCAGTTTAATTTTGGAGTGGATTTCAAAAGGAAGCTTCTCTGGAGGTTTATTAAATTTTGGTTTGGAGGCTTCTGCGAGTGCCTCAGTTTGAATTTTTCCTAGGCAACCAACTGCATTTTCTGCGTCATCATTGCTTTGAATTTTGAGGGGGGGGGGGGGGATTTAGGTTAAAATATGTCTAAAGTTCTCCCAGTTGGTGGAGAATTGTGCTGGTGAATTTAGATTAAAAGTTCCAGTATTAAAGGTCATAAGTACTGGAAGGTGATCTGAATCGAGATAATTTAGAACTCTAATTTCAGAGTTGAAAGGAATTCGCTTTAGAATAGCGAAGTCTAGAAAAGAGTCGTTATTTCAATTAAGATTAATGCGGGTTGGAGAGTGGGACGCCAAAACATTGACTCCATCCTGCTGAGCAATAAATTTAAAAAGTTGACTTCCACAATGGGAAGTGTTGTAGTTGTTCCAAGCGATATGTCCTGCGTTTATATCGCCCGCAATGGTGCCGTTAGGGCCTAAATAAACGACCTTTCGTTGATTTGATTCGCTCATTTTTCGAATAGAAGTGTAGCCTGAAATTTCTTTTTTTCCTTCGAAATTTTTTTTTCAATCAAAAGGAAAGGAAATAAATATTAGCATTAGCAAAATAATAATAATAGTGAGTAGCACTATTAGCAACATAATACTTAACAACATTAACAATATTAACTAACATAATACTTAACAATAATTCAAAATATCGGACAAGACCATGCAGATATGATTCAGTATCTTTTAGTAAAGGAATCGTTCATTATTATAAAAAAAAATGGGCACAAGGAAAGTTGTCTATATTCTGAGTATTAGATGCTGCTTTCCACAACATTGGAGCCAATTATAACGATCTTAGCATCACCGAATGGCTTGACCTACTTTCAGAAATTCTGTAAATAGAATTTACTCTCCTATCATCTTCACTCAGCTTGCTTTCCCTCATTACGTTTTATAGCGTACATCTTGTATTATGATGGTGAAGTAAGTGGAATTTCAATTTATAACAAGATTGCTTGCTTTTTTTTTTCGCGATATAGCATACTTTTGCCAGAAGAGTTTTATTATACAATGTGAAATAAATTGTGAGGGGTTTCTTTTTTCAATATCCTGAACAATACAGAATTACTGAAAACGTTTAATAGCAATCAATCAAAGAAAAGATCACTAACGCAACAAAAATAAAGCGATATATAATTACTTTTGTATATATTTTAGATGATCTTTAGGATTTATGATTAATGATTAGAAAGATTAATATAACAAATTGTTGTATTCATCATTTTTTCTTCGTTTCTATTTAAAAATAGAGAATGAGATACCAGATTTAGACAGTTGTATTTTTGCATTAATTGTAATTTTTTTAAATATACAGAAAGCTTCTTTTTATAATATATTTTTCTTCGAAGGTGCCGAATGAAAAATCTTTTCTCTTTGTATAAAAAAAAATAGAGAGAGAAATTTGGAGGATAAGTAATAAATACATTTTTTTAAACATGTAGTGGATGACACTCGACAGTTTTGATGACACTTAATACAGTTTTTTAAAAAATACTAATTCATTAATTAAATTTAATTCATTTTAATACTTTAAATAGAATTTAGTAGTTTGTAGTTAAAAAGGAAATCAACAGGCAGTAACCCAGTTGGTAAAATGCTATGATTCCAATATTTTTCAAGTAAATGTGAAGAATGTAAATTCAAATCTTGGAAAATCATTAATTTTTTGATAATTACTTTTTGATAGTTAATAAATTTTTGATAATTATTTAGTAAAAAATAATTAAAATAAAATTTTTCCTCGTTGACCTAAGTAGGAATTGAATTTTAAAAAATTATATAACTGATTT
>JAPMOQ010012811.1:6935-79925 GCA_026543055.1 Argiope trifasciata
CTTCAAAAACATTAATGGCAATCCACTTCAAAAACATTAATGGCAATTCAATCAAAAAAATTAATGACAACTCAATTAAAAAAATTAAAGCGATGTATAATACAGTCGGAAAGAGTGCTTTTAAAATTTCACATTTTTTCAGTTTTAAAAACTAATTTCATAAACTAAAAGATAACTGTTAGAATAAGATTATTTGTTAGATAATACATATGTTTTTAAATATGAAACATATGACATATATGGTTTTTTACATATGATTTTTTTATATAAAAAGTATAGCAATCGTCAAAAAAAAAAAAAAAAAATCTGATTTCAGATTTTGAAAATTAATGCGATTAATCCAAATCTAGGCAAAAAACCTTTTTAGAATTATATCTGCCTTATAGGTACAATTATTTTGACTACATACAATAAATAAAATGTGTCCTTACACATTAAGCACAAGAAAAAGGAAAGGAGACGTTTTACTTTCACATGAACCCACAAAAGGGCAGGGATTGACCTCGAGTACGGAGATGAGAAGCTATATTCAATAGTTGGTTTTTGAATGCTTGGTGGATAGGAAAGTAGTATAGTAGAATCGAGTAACTTATACTCCAGTGAAGGAACGTGTCTCCAATGACAGTATTAGTACCTTGGCTTTTAGGATAAAACTTTAGTTTTTACTTCCAAGTTGTATCGATGAAGGTAATTTAAATTGCTGGTAATTAACCACAGATGCTTAGGTAATGTTTGCCACAACTATGTGGCAGCAGAGTTGCACAGTGTATTAAGTGACAAAAAAAAGTAATAATGCCTTCGGAAGAAATTGCCTTTTATTTCAAAAACTGCTCATCATCAATTCAATTTATCATGCATAAAGATAATTTAACAAACAGGAAAAATAAATCGTATACTCCGGGCAAATAATACATGCTTTCTAACATTAAATTAGAGTTTAAATCGAGACAGCTAACCCATCAGAGAATTCTATAAAAAGAGTTAAAGCTATGTTTAGTTTAGTTTAGTTATATTAAAGTCCCGTTTAAAGCAAAACGAGGGCTATTTAGGGACGGACCTCGTCATTTTGAACCACGGTCAGATGACGAGGACGACACCTGAAGTGGCACCTCCCTCTCCACACCACACCAGCGGGAGGACGTTTGATCTGACAGATTTAACGTGCAAGAGACGCGCTCACACGACGGTTCTTCGGTGGAATCGAGTCTCGAACCTGCAATCCTCCGATTCCGAAGCCGAGACCTTACCACCAGGCCACTGCGGTCCCAGTTAAAGCCATGAGAGCATTCTATTCAGAGAATTAAAGCTAAGACAGCATTCTATACAGATCGTGCATCAAAGCCAGAACATCTTGTTAAATATCAAACATACCGGAAGTCACCGCCTACCCGATGACTTCCGATCACGTGATAAAACACAACGTCATGAAAATTACGTGACGATTTGCATGAAGGGGGAGGAGACAACTTATACTTTTCGATTAACAGGTAATTCCTTCGAGATTGCTTTTTTGTAGACGAATTATACAAAGACAAAGTATCATAAGAAAAAAATTGAGTTGGTGTTTTAATTATTAAAATAATTTTAAGACAATCTGAGATAGGATATTCTGCATAAAATGTTCTTTATGTTTATTAAGAGATTAGATCCTCCCCCCCCCTAAAAAAGGATAAAAACAAACTTACTTGGCAGGAGTATGTTCCATATCAGCAGCTCTGTGCAACAAAGCGGCGACTTTCGCAATGTCAGCCTAAAGAAAAAAATAAAAGTCTTAAATACAATGTAAAAGAAATGACAGAAATTTCGAATCCGTATTCAACAAAACACTATAGCATGACAAATATTTAAAATTAATTCATCTATCTTCATTATTATTTTTTAAAATCGTTTATTAATTATAAAAGACCAGTAGCAAGAGCATAGACACAAATTTTGAAAATTCTCTCTTATCGACAGCTTAGGGTATCCGACTACGTTTGAAGGAAAGTTTTTGAAAAATTGGATTTTCTAAAAACTATTTGTTTTTTAAATGTGCTTTCAATTATAATACAAAATACTATAAATACAGCAAAATTATTTGAAAATGTAATATGTTTCGAGAAATATGAAATTTTGTAACACATTTTAATGAAATTTCACCAAAACGGTTAACACTCTACATAAAAATGTAATGCAACAATCCTATTTTTCTTTGCACATAAGTTATAGAATATAATGATGAATGAAATGAACCAAAATCTAGGAACTGTTTTGAGATGCGAAGAACTTATGGGGAGTAATATACGTATACATGCATTTTTTTTCCTGAATTCACGACTTAATTTTTCTAAAAAAAACCCTCTAAATTTAAAAGTGTTTCACCAACAATAAAACTTTTGGTTCATTTCATTGCCCATATTATTTAAAAGACACGCCGAAATTATTATGTGAATGCCCCTATTAGTTTTTGAGATATCATGTTAACGGTGGAGAATGTTTATAAAAATTAAAGTTTTGAGAAAATTCAATTTAAAGACAAATTTTAGCTGAAAAATAAGCTTTGTTTAAAATTTTCCTAGATAAGTCAGACCTTCCTTTTCCTAGAATACATAAACCAGTTTTGAGAAGAGAACATTCTAAACTACAAGAAATAATAGTAACAAAAAAAAAATCGCCAATGGGGTCGATAACCAGTGTTTTTAACGTAGTCGGATACCTTAACTGTTTTATTTTCTTTATTATCTAATAAGATGACATCTTTAATTTTGGGAAAAATTTCTTATTTTGATTCAAATGGAAATCCATCGAATACTTGACTTATATCTATGCATTGAAAATCATTTTAAAATTGCATTATAATTATTATGAATGGTTTATTTTTTGCGTACTTCTATCAAAATTCGATAAATCGATCGACGTATGGCACTCGAGTAAAACAGTTAAGTGGTTAAAACGGGACTTAAGGTATCCGACAACGTTAAAAACGCTTGTTATCAACCACATTGGCGAATTTTTCTTTTTTTTGTTATATCTTGTAGCTCAGACTTTCCTCTTTCTGAAACAGTTTATCTTTTCTAGGAAAAGGAAAACCAGGCCTATCATCCAGGAGAATTTTAAGCAAAACATATTTTTCAGCTAAAATCTGTCTTTAATTTCAGTTTTTGATTTTCGTAAAAATTCTTCACCATTAACGTGAGATCTCAAAAACTAATAGAGGTATTTATATAAAAATTTCTAAATGTGTTTTAAATAGTATGGGCAATGAAATGAAACAAAAGTTTTATTGTCGGTGAAGTACTTTTTCATTTATAGGAGTTTTTAGAAAAATTAAGTTGGGAATTTATGAAAACAATGTATATATACGTATAATTTTACCCATCACTTCTTTGCATCTCAAAATTTAGTTCATTTCATTCATCATTTTATTTTATAAATTGTGTCCAAAGAAAAATAGGATGGCTGCATTACCATTTTAAGTAGAGTGTTAACCATTTTGGTGAAATTTCATTAAAATCTACAAGAATTTTTCTTTTTTCTCAAAGTATATAATATCTTCCGACATTTTTTTTGTATTTATGGTGTTTATAACTGACATTACATCAAAAATCAAAAATAATTTTAAAAAAAATCCATTTTTTCAAATTTTTTTTTCGAACGTAGTCGGATACTTTAATATAACTAAACTAAACTTTAGCTACGGTCCACAATTTCATGTGGGGGAGAACAGAACCATTAGTGGAAGGCATAAAGAAAGTATTGGGTTGACCACCCTCATTTTTTAGTTCCACATCAAAACTAACATACAAAAAAAGATTTGGATCCAATAGACAAAAACATTGCAAAAATATAAAATACACTGAATGTTTTTTGCAAAATAATTCAATAGATAAATGCTATTATACTCTTCTTCTTGTATACAGAAGACCACTCCGCCACCACTGAACGCAGCAGTATCGACAGGATTTGTTGTGGTCGACTGCTGAATAAGTATTGTCCAACCTTACAGGGACCGAACAGTCAAACTAACATTCCTTTCTCCGTAGTGAATAGTTGTCTTTCTCCCCATCTGCACTTTCTCAAACAGTTGGAATGAAACTATCCATCTTTAACGTCATATCTTTCAGGGTTTTGAGATTGCCTGGTACCATCAGTACTGTACTTAAATCATTACTAACCATCTTCATGTTCTTTGAGATCTCCATACATTCTATTAAATAGTGGTAAACCGTACCCATTTCTCCATAAATGCATTTATTTTTCTGCGTTCTTCCAAATCTTTGGAATATATGCAGAAAATCTCCCATGTCCAGATATTATTTGGATTATCAGTGGATGGTATCTTCTTATTTTTATTTCCGGATAAGGAATAAAGTCGAAAGTGACTTCCTTTTTTGGACATATACCATCTGTCAAACCATTGTAGTTTAAATACTGTTATACAGTAGATAAAATAGTAAAGCGGTTAAATACTATTATCCAAGGACTAATTCAATTGCCTCTTAAATTTAATACCTCTAGATTCGACGATTTGATCTACGATAAACTTCGCACTTTTTTACGTTGCATAATACAATTTACAGATAATATGCCGATATATTAATACTAACATGCTAAAGAAATATGTATTTAACCCGATTCTTAAAATGATTTGAAGACAGTTTAAGACAGCCTTGCACATAAAAACCAGTTTAAACTCGTTCTTGATGACCAAAATGTGTTTTCTTTGTTCTAATACCCTGAACAAATGGAATATAATAAATGACAAAAATAAAAATTCAATAAATAATAATTTTTTTATAGGTGAATGCATCAAACTTTTTATATTCTGAATGTCACGTGTCGCAAGGTTCCACGCTGTCTGATATCATGAATGTCAATAAATTTAATTTTATGTTGTTGGTGCAGTAAAAAAAATCAAAATATACATTATAAAATCGATCGATCGATATAAAATTAGTCAAATAAAGAAAAAGCACGTGCTGGTTGATCCATGTTTTATATGTATACGGAAAGCAGAAATAAGAAGAAAATTGAAAAAAAAAAAAAAAAAAAAAAAGGCAATAAATATATTGATAACACATTCACGAGCTTCGTATTCAGTTTTGTTTCAGAATTTTTGTTTGATATACGACAAGCTAAAATACCCTAGGATGGAGTTTCGATAGGAAATAGTTGAGTTTACTGGCACAAGAGCCAAATTTGGCATGCTGCGCCAAACATACGGTTAGAATGGATTGTTGTTGTTGTTTGTGGTTTATTGGAGCAAGAGCCAAGTTAGAATGCAAAAACCATGTCTATATGAAAAACTCTGCAAAATTAAGAGCTTGTTAAAAAAATTCCTTTGGTTCACACAAATGAAATTCGAATAAATGCCCTGTTGAACACTCGGTCAGTTACAAGACGGCAAGTGGACTGCGCATGCGTAGAAAGGGACGTTTATGTTTGTCACAATTTCATAATAAGATTGATTACAACACCCTTTCATTAGGAATCAATTTTTTTAAAATTAAATGCTTGATAATTGGTAGTTTGTTATTAAAAACAAAATATTGTCGTCGGGAACTTACAATTTTACAGAAAATCAGGGCAAAAGACCATGTAAAGCACTAGGCCTTATCACACGGCGAGATATCGTCCGCACTTTCGTTAACAAACGACAACGAAAGAGACGTTACTATCGAAGTTTCACATAATTGGTTGAATTTCGTTTACGGACAATATTTCCGTCACTATCGCTGGCATTTTCAAGTTGGTTAAAAATAAGTTGACGATGACGAAAAACTTGCTTGATCGGTTGCTTAAAGGCTTTATCACAGGGCGAAATATCGTCGGCACTTTCCATCAGCAAACGACAACGAAAGTGACGTCACTTCAAAGTTTCACATGATTGCTTGAATTTCGTTTGCAGACATTTATTTCCATCACTATTCGCCGACGTTTTCAAACTGGTTAGAAAAAGTTCTTGATTACGAAAAACTTTCTTGGCTGGTTCTTGAGGGTAGAAACAAAAAACTGTGGACGATATTTTGCCATATGATAAGGCCTTAAGGGTGGAAACGGAAAATTGCTGACGAAAACGCGGACGATATTTCGTCGTGTGATAAGGTCTTAACCTGAGTTCCAACGACCTGGACATCCGTCAGACGAGTCACGTGCTCACCCTTCGACCCCACTTGCAGTTTTCTTGTTATCTTTGATGTCTGTCGATTCTACCGACAATTTGTCGGTAAAATGTTCAGAAAACCGTAAGACGGGTCCGAAGGGGAAAAGCAAGCCTCGTTCGTCTGCAGATCCTGTAACCACAGCTTTACTTTATAATAAACGAGTGTTACTTACCACGTTTTGGTCCTTCACTCTTTCCCCTGGCATGACCAGAAGCAAACCTTCTAGGTAGTCGGGCGCGACTTGGTTAAAGATGACTTCAATGTACAGATGATTGTCCAGTCGCAAGGGGTAGTACCACACCGACCGACAGAAGATCAGGTAGAAGACCTGGCCGTTTTTGAGCAATTCCGTGGTGACGTCCAGTATGTACTCTTCTCGGTTGAGTGGCATGGTGTATGGATCTGCAAAAGATTTTTTAAAAAATGAGTCGGTTAAAATTGAATTAAAAATAAGTAGCTGCACAATTTTGATGCAAAAATATCTAATTTGTATTTTCAATTCTAATATATGAATAGATCCACCGAATATTAAAATGTATTGAACATGGGTATTGAAATATTTTAAATAAATGTATTACATATTAATAGTTTAGCACCGAGTAAAGCCAATAAATCCATACGAACTAGTTGGTCACCAATGACGGCTAATATTCGATATTTCATGTAGCTAAGTCATTGTATTTTTTACTAATCATGTCGACAGATGCAATGAAATAATTTCCAGAACGCTATTTCATCCCGAAAGTTTCTGAAACGTGACGTTTATTAAAATAAATTCAAGCCGGAGATTTTAATGAATTCAATACTTCCTGTTTGTACTCGTTTAATCTCTACTACTAATAAAGATGAATGTTGTATATTGGCTCTTTACTGGCCAGATTGTTTGACAGAGTTATCAAATTTGGTATGTATATATGTACTTTAGAGGGCCAAAATGTGAAACTGGGATATATTTTTTTAATCAATTACAAATTAAGAGAAACGTTTTTGCTAATTGACTTTTTTTTGGTGGTGGGTCTAATGTCACTTGGTCATACGAAGCCCGAATGATTGGAGCTCTTTCGTATGAAGGCAGAAGTGTACGCCTTTCATTGTTATCGAGCAACGGTAAGGTGAAGGTATGACTTTGCTCGAACACACACGACACAACCCTTTTTGGGGGGCTGTCGAACTCATTCATCCATTCGCAAGTCAGAATTTAGATCCAAATCACAGACAGACTCATCCCTGATCCAGTACCTCCAGAGGTATCATTTGTTCTGGGAACTTGGAGGACTTTGTTATATTACAAGGCATATTTAACGTGACCCAACTGCCAATAGCCAACACGGCGGTTTTTGGTTGAGACGAGGAGAGAACTCGTTACCTTTCGGTTTCGAGACTGATGCTCTACTAACCAGGATACCGTGGCCCGACTTTTTTTTTTAACCGTATACCATCAAAACAGTATACAATTTACAGTATACCAATCAATATTATTGAAGTACAAAAATAATTTTTACAACATCTTAAAATCCAAAATACTATCTTTTCAGTGATGTCAATTTAACATTCTAACAATTTTTTTCTAAATTTTGACAATTTCTGAAAAATTATTATTATCTGCTTAACTTCCAACAATACCATTGCACTGAAATTCAAAGCCTTTTCAATGCTCCATCAATTATTGAATCAGGTAATTTTTGTACTATTTTATTTAAAACTAAATAATAAGAATCCTGATAATAACCTTGTAATTTACAAAATGAATTTTTTTTTTTTAAATAAGTGAATTTACAATACCGCGAAATTAAAAGATATTGTTTCGCTATTAGCAATGTAACTCAGTCTCTATTAGAATAGTTCATATAAAAAATTAACAGAATATATGAAATGCAATTTAAATATCACAGCGGCTTTAATATAAGACAATTTGACAGAATGAAGGACATTTAGTTATACCGAAACGATTTATCTAGAATCAAATATAGCCATTTTTCCTGGCAGACCAACTGGTTACCTGAGGCGACTAGTCTATATAAATAAAAATGAATGTATGTTTTTAATGTCTTCCTAAACCGATCATCCAATTGCGATAAAACTTGGTTAGCTTATTGTTTATACCTACGGGATGGTTACAAGGATGGCACAATTATCTACAATTTAAAAGAACATTCGGATCTCCACCGCATCTGTTTACCAAGGATTCATCTGAAAATAATTCGCCGAGGAAACAATAGATTCTGTAGGAATGCTAAATCCAAGTTAAAGGTTAATACTTTGTAGCTATAGTACACAAATGCCGTGCAAGTCATTCTCAGAGGTTACAACTTTCTTACAGATTATGCGAGAACGTTTTGGGAAACCAACCCTGGGGATTTTTAATTTTAATTAAATTTTAGCGTTTTTTGCAGTAATTACCAAAAATATTGTAGAATAAATAATTTTACACCATCTTAATTATTCACAATTCTCTTTTTAGCCATATTAATGATTTTATGGTATAAATATATTTTCTATGTTTAAAATATTTTCTTTTAAAATTGATTAATGACATTTTCTAAAATTAAACGAGAATTCCGAACGAATATTAAACGAATCACGAGAGACCATAAATAGTTTCTTTCATTGCCGTTCTGAAAGAATACCAAGCTTCACAATTCTAAAAGAATACACAAATCTAATTCATAAAAATGAATATTTTTTGTTCGTATTTTTTATAATGACGAACCGTTCATCCTATTTCGATAAAACATTGCCAAATTATTGATTGATTGCTCTTAATATTTTTTTTCGACGGCAGTAACGCGCCAGGTACCAGCTGGTAAGCAATAAAATTTTTCAAAAAAATGATTAAGAATATTGCATTTTTATTCGGAAATTCAACAACTCTGATTTCAAAAGTTAAAAAAAAAAAAAGAAAGACGTCTTAGAACAATTTAAAATTCTCTTTTCTCTCACATTCAAGACCGCAAACAACTAATTTTCATACAAAACATTATTTTTTATCGCACAAATATGCGTGCTATCGTTCTGACGTATACAAACGCGTGCCTGCGTGCGTATCTGGGTTTGGAGGAGAAGGTGTCACGTAAATAATCGACAGCGTGAGTTAACTAGCACCGAAAGACAACCGTACTGCACACGGCAGAAACGTGAGGGATACGACAGTGGGTATTGAATCAACACGCTAACAAGCACTTAAAGCGGAAGTTGTCGTAACATGGTTCATAACAAAATGGAAATAGTGATAAGATACTGCATGAACAATATGCCTGCTATTAATAATGAGGAATGTATGAATATGCGTGCCTGTGTGTTGATTTTGTACGGACGAGATAAGTTAATGAGAAGTGATTAAATTTCGCACATGTTGCAGAAGGTAGAAATGTGCATTTAGGAGCGATCTTTTTCTTGAAAATTTATTTAGAAAAATTAATTAATTCAAACAAGTAATATAACTTTTAAAAAATCAATTCCTACTTAACTAAAACAGAAAAAATTTCTTTGAAGCCTATGTTTCATTAAATAATTATAAAAAATAATTGATTTTTGCAAGAATTGAACTCGCATTCTTCACCTTCACGTGAAAAATATTGAAATCTTTGCATTTTACCGATCGAGCTACAGCCTGTCGGTTTCAGTTTTCATTATAAACAGCTAAAACTCTATTTAAAGTATTAAAAATGAATTTAATTAAATGAGTGAATTAATATTTGAAAGAAAAGTTTGTATTAACATTAAGTATCATGTGTTTTATTAGCGACAGAAAATTTGAACAAGGTATATAAATAAATAATATAGAGAGTGTTGAACACTCACAATAGGAATTGAATTAAGGTGAATGATTTTTTTTTTCGCAATAGCTCCTAAAAATATTACTGTAAAAACGAACTTTTAAATGAGTTTTAAAGGATTAAAATCGATTTTAAAAAAGATTTTTTAATGATACTACGCTCATTGTCAGGCATTTTTTAAAAGATTTTTGTTTTCAAAAATAGTTTTAACAGGTGCAATGAAATTTGTGCAGTTTCAATTATTCCCTTAAATATTCAATCACATGAATTTTTTTCCGTTGTTGAAAGCGAAAGGAGTCAGAGACCAAAAGGAATTGCTTTCAGCAGGTTTTTTAAAGAAATATCTAATAAATGTACTTGTTTATTATTAACTAACTGCATGCAATTGGCGAATAATAGATACCAAAGAATATTAGCCCCTTCGGTGATTAATTCTTGGATTGCGATAATTGCATAAGCATCGCAGAATAAAGAATGTGTACTTTGAACTTATTTCCTCCTATCGATTGAAACAAATTTGACACAGAACTATAGACACAAAATCATGCACCAAATTTCATATATTTAAGTCATTACATTTTTGATTTATCGCGCGCGTTTTCAAGTTTATGAAAGAAGACCTACAAACGGATTTTGTTTCAAGTTTGATAGCTATCTACAATTTAGATGTTACACCCATTTACCACAAAGTCACTTACTTCGTTTTGTAGTTATGATTTTTACTTATATTCGGACTGTCGAACATTTAGGGTGGGTGGGTGGTTCTAATACCACTTGGTCTTACCAAGCCCGAATGAGCGGAGCTCTTTCGAATGAAGACAGAGGTGTGCGTCTTTCATTGAAAACGAGCACCATTAAAGTGAACACACACGACACAACCCTTTTTAGGGGGTGGTCGAACTCATTCATACACTCATCCGCATGTCAGAATTGAGATCCAAATCAGAGACCGACTCATCCCTAATTCAGTAGCCCCAGAGGTATCATTCGTTATGGGAACTTGGAGGACTTTGCAGTCACGACCTATTGAACGTGCCCCAACTGCCATTAGTCAACACGGTGGTCTTTGAACTAGACGAGGACAGAACTCGCGACCTTTCAGTTGCGAGACTAACGCTCTACCAACCAGGCTACCGCGGCTGCGGGCATTTAGACATCGTCTGAATGGATTTTGTTCATATTTGATAAAAATCTACAAATTTGGTACAAAGACTATATACCAAATTTCATTAGTCTGCATTAAAACGTTTTCGAATTATATTTATCAGAGACAGACAAACATAATGCCAAAAATGGAATTTTCGAGCTCGGAATGGGGAAGGGTTCTAAAATACGAAAATTCCTCAAAAATTCTAGGCTATATTTTTTGATGAATACAATATCTTTTATTTGTACACTTCATATCCAAAAGCATAAAAAATACGTCTGCTAAAAAAGCAACGAAAAAGGTTTTGTTTTCATTTAAATAGCATTATATGACTCAATGGCGTGGCAATAACACAATATCCAACACATATAAATAACAACACGAATTTCCATATTGTCTGAAAAATGTTAAGGAGAAAAAAAAAATCAGTTCCCTTTCACAACAGGAAAGATATTTCGCACATTTGCCGCAATTGCGAAATATTTACAAACCTGTAAAGAAATGCATTTTCTTTCAGCAGTTTCACGCTTTTGAGCAGGCTTTTACTAGGAATTCTCAGGATAATTTATTAGAATTGAACTTTCAAGGCGAAAGATTTACTCTCAGAACTGAAATTTTTGAATCTGTTTAATTCCGAATTCCGTCAAGTTAAGAAACATCCATGCATAATTTTATTGGAACAATGCCGTTCAAAAAAATCTGATAAACAGTATACAGCTTTGAAATTGTTTTGTGTGCCAAATAATTATTAATAAAAGATGTATGTGTTTTCATCCAATAAGACGGACCGTTTGATCTAGAAATACAAAAATTTGGCACAAATATATGTTGATGAATGGTAACACGCACCTTTTAATCATTTTTGAATTTAATTATTTAAAAATTCATTTAGATTTTGGTGTTTTTCTGCAACGTCCTGGTGAAAAATGTTTTAAATAAAAATGATTTTAACATTTTAATGCAAAATTAAACAAATATTTTTAACGCAACAAATCCAGTAGTCGCAATTTATTTACCAACTTTTGGGTATTTATTAACTAATCTTCAACAATAAATTATCACAAAGAAATTTAAGCTATTTTTATTCCTTCATCAAATATTCAATCTCGCGATTTTCTTTCATTTTTTTTAATGATAACGAAAAATAATTCTTTTTAATACCTGCTAAATGTAGACGTAGAATCAGAAAGGGAAATTATATTATCGCAAAAAACAACGTGCAATTTGTAAAAGACTCCCATGCCCTATAATATCATAGGACTCAACTCCATTAAAAAGGTTCATATGCAAAATAAATAGAGCAAGTGTTTATGGGATTCGACTCCATTAAAAAGGTCCTTACACTCACAATTAAGAGAGCAACGATAAATGAAATTCGACTTCATTAAAAATGTTAATATAAAGTTAAACAGAGGACTCGAATTAAAAAAAAAATGTTGATATGGACAATTAACCGAGGAAGTGCAAATGGGACTCGAATTCATTTGAAATGTTTATATACATGATAAAAAGAACAGACGCAAGGTTATTAAAAAAAGTTTAAAGTATCGCGATTTTGATATTAACAATTCATTTGCTATGGGAATAAGATTACATTTAATTTCAATATAATCGCTCATAAATTAAGCTGTTAATAAAAAAATTGTATTTGGCAGCTAATTGAAAATGCAAAATATCTGATTTGGTGCAAATTTTTGTATTACTCATTGGTTCTGACATCACTTACAAGAAAAATTCCTCTATTGGAATGATTTACAATAAAAAAAATCCACTCAGTAAACTGGAAAGCACAAGTAGTTCATTCCTTTAAACCCGAGTTACCATCTGGCAATATAACTTGTTTTTGTTACCGTTAAAGTATATAATGCAGTTATTTCATAGAATACCTAGTTATTCCTAGAAATAACTGATCGTGTCCGTTAAAGTGTTAATATGTTATTCATTTGACATTTTAACTAGTTATTTCATAGAATAACTAGGTATTCTATAAATAAATTAATGATCGACAATTAAAATGAAAAAGAAGTCATTTATCTAATTTATTCAATGTATTTGTCGTTGACATTTTGAGAGCACGGCGAAAAAGTATTCTCGTTGTTTAATGCTTTGGTATTTTTGCCGTTCTTCAAAAATTATTTTTATTTGAATTCGAAATAAACGTTTTTTTCCCCGCTACTTTCAATATTGTTTAACGAAACGTAAATGCACCTTATACTAAAAAGCGAGATACATGATATATAGATTATTTTACACTTCAACAGGCTGCAGATCATCATTCTATGAAATAACTAGTTAAATGTGTCAAATTAAAAACATAATACACACTTTAACGGACACGATCAGTTATCAGTTATTTCACTAACTAGGTATTCTATGAAATAATGGATTTCATACTTTAACGGTAGCATTGATATAAGAAGCAGTCAATATTAGGGCTTGAAAATCGTTTTTTAAACCCTAACTTCTAAGATATTGCAGTTATCCAAAAACTTTAAATTCAAAAGTTGTTCGTCTTAATGCGACGCTAATTTGGATAATTGAATATGCTTTTATATCTTCAATATTAAGAAAGTTATAACGAAATGAAAATGTCAAATTCTCGCCATTCCTAGCTCCTTTGAGATAGGCAGGCCGTTTATGAAGAGATTACTTCTATTAATTCACCATCACCTTATGTATATTTATATATCTTGTACACATTTTCAATCATTCATAGTAACTGGGGCCGCGGTGGAAAGGTCTCGGCTTCGGAACCGGGGGGGTTTCAGGTTCGAGACTCGATTCCACCGAAGAACCGTCGTGTGAAGGGGTCTCTTGCACGTAAATCTGTCAGGCCAAATGTCCTCCCGGTGGTGTGGAGAGGGGGTGCCAGTTCAGGTGTCGTCCTCGTCATCTGATCTTGGTTCAAAATTACGAGGTGCGTCCCCAAATAGCCCTCATGTTGCTTTAAACGGGACGTTAATATAATTAAACATAATAACCGTTTATGCATCCACCCGCGTTCAAATACATTTTTTAAAACTTATAGAGGATGACACTCGATGTTAATACAGTTTTTTTCAAATGTTAATTCATTAAATTTTTCCAGTAATTTTTATTTTGTCACCAAACTCGCAAAATTCGCCGCCAAACTCTGAGAGATCTTTTTTGTTGTTGGCTTAAATAAGAACTGAATTAATTTTTTTAAAATTTTACTTATATTTCTAACAACATATTCGAAGCCAGTTAAAATTCAAACAAACTGGCAGTAATGAGAGATGATAGTACTGAAAAGACCTTACCTCCTTCAACTATGCAGTAGAGCGAGAATTCCTCCATTTCAAGTTGATTTCGCACATTCAAGATGGTGCATATTTCTTCGATGATGTCTTGCACGACGGTCGTGGACTTGGTGTTTATGACCCGCTCCGTTCCGCCAGGCAGTCTGTAGATTTGTCGCTTGGAATTTCGTCCCGCCTGGAAAATAATAGCGATTTTTGAAACATGCAGCTGAGTTTTGCATATTATATATAAGTAAACAACCATAAAAGCATTAAATAATTAAAATCCATTTCCAGAGTCATCAAAAATTAAACCGAAAGTAATTATGTCAAAATCGAAATTAAAATTTAATTCGGAATTAAACTACAAAAAGTTCACAAAATAAAATCTAAATGAAATTAAACCTATTTATAAAAGAAATCTAAATTAATATAATTAAGTAAACGAAACTAAAAATTATTTTGGATTCAGAGAAGTTTAAAATTTAAAAACCTATCATCGTATTTAGTGAGCACAAATGCAGCTACTACTAAAATACAGATGAATCTAAAATAAATTGACAATGCTAGTTAAGAACGAAGGAATACGTCATTATGAAAATTACAACAAATAGAAAAAGAATCCGACCTGAAGACTTTTTCAAGGGTCACCCTCAGGCAAGGATTCATAATAAGGAACAGAAAAAACCCCTAATTATGAATTCTTGTCTGAGGGTGACCCTTGAAAAAGTCTTCAGGCCGGGTTCTTTTCCTATTTGTTGTAATTTTCATTATGTCGTATTCCTTCTTACTTAGCTTACATTGTCAATATTATATATGTATGCGCAATACTTAATAATGGTAGAATGAGGCAACCTAGAGAAATTTTGTGAACTTCCTAAAGCTTAATGTGATATATTTGTCATAAATAATTCATTACTTAAATCTACTTACAGATATAGCTGATATTTCTTCTATACTGGGCACATTTTTCCTGCCACCGTACTTGAATGTTTTTCTTAAGTTCTGTAAGCAAACCATTGCCGTACCTAAAAATGGAGAGAAAAAAATTAATATTTTATTTGAAATCATGGAAAAATGTCACAATAAAAACTGGTTTTAATTTTCATACAATACTCAGGTATTATGCAGATATAAAAGATAAAACTTAGATGTACTAAATGTTGTTTCTTCTTATGGCACTTGTCAAAGACAAGCGCGCTGATAAAGTCAGCCCTTTTAAGCCGAGAATTAACTTCTCGTTTTTTAGTAGCGCCATCTAGGGTCAAGAATACGATTTAGTTACTTACGCGTCACAATTCTTTTTACGGGATGGACTTCATTCTTACATATCATTCATTCATTGACAGATTGTAATCTAGACCTGGATCAGAGAACGATCCTCTCTGAATCAGTACCATTAGTACTGTCTCAACTTGGAGGAATCTGGGACCACGACAGATTTATATGTGCACTAGCCACCTTATACACGAATAGTCTTCGAATTCATTACCCAAGGGACGCAAATCCAATGCCCTACCAATCAAGATATTCAGGCCTCTTGTGTTAAATGTTTACGCAGGTAATTGAAGCTGAAGTTACTCTGAGATTATTCATTGCATTAGTTAAGTATTATTAAATTCAAGGCACATTATTGGAGTAACTATTAGATTCAAGGAGCGTTGTTAAAGCCATTTAAGAATGAATGTCATTTTTAACTGGGGCTATATGTCATAGAGTCATATAGCCCCAGTTAAAAATGACATTCACTGAGCTGGTATCCCCTATTTGAACTTGTGCACTATATATGCGAAGATTATTTGACACCAGATCCGCTTATAAAATATATTTAATGAAATCGAGCGGTGAACCCATACCTCAAAATTTTCTAGTTTTTTCCAATCTGCAACCAGGTTATCATGGCCAAGAGATTTTAATGATATATAACAGAAAGGGAAGAGCTATCTTTAAATGTTAAAATTACTACTTTAAAAATATAAATTGGCCAACTTCTGCTACGAAAAGATAAAACTGAAGTATTTGTGATTTACAGATTAGAAAACGCATATTGAATTTTAACTAATGTGGAATCAAGTAAGCATTATTTTGTTTTCAATATAAAGATAAATCCTGGAATGAAAAGTTGGGATCGTTCATTAATTGTGATATTTAGGAGCTACAGGAAGAGGAAAAAATGTCATCCTCAAATGTGCTCTCTACAATTATAAATGCATATTGTGTTTTTTTATTGACTGATATGACTAATGTTTTTATAGAGTTATCGAAGATATTATATGCGTTTTTATTGAGTTATCGAAGATATGAAAAATGCTTTTATTGAGTTATCGAAGATATGAAAAATGCTTTTATTGAGTTATCGAAGATATAATGTGTTTTTATAGTTATCGAACATAAAACAAGTGTTTTCCTTGAGTTATCGAAGATATGATAAAGGTTTTTATTGAATTATAGAAAGTATAATAAGTGTTTTTATTGAGTTATCGAAGATACAACAAGTGTTTTTATTGAGTTATCGAAGATATGGCAATTTTTTTGTATGGAGTTATCGGAGATACGACTAATGTTTTTATAGTGCTATCGAAGATATGACAAATGTTTTTATAGACTTATACGTTCATAAATTAGTACGTTACTTTTAAAATGGGATAACCATATAGAAGGAGATAAATTTATGCTTATTTCTGCTCCAAAATTAACAGTCTCAATAAGATTGAATTCAAGATAAAATGGAATAATTAAAAAACGAAAATAGAATTTGTTTAATTATCACACCAAAAGTTTATAATATATTTTCAGATGTATTCAATGATATCTTCAGAAATTATTGCTCATTAATAATTACTAAAATACTATTTAGTATTTTTTTCATATGTCAATAAAACATCCGCCAAAAAATATAAAATACAGCGTGTTTTAAAATGACAAAAACAATAATAGCAAGGAAAGAGAGGCTATAATTTTATTACCGTGGTAAGCTCTTCGTTTATCGTAAGCAGCTGTTTCTAAATATTTAAATAGGTACGGTTTCAGGGCGTCCGAGCATTCAAAGTAGGCGACCACGATGGAAAACAGACGCCAGCCACGTTGACAGCTGTCCCTGTGAAGAAAACAAAAACAAATTTTACTACGCGATAAGCCTGAGAGTGGAAAGTAGACCATTGCTGTTTGTAAACAAGTGAGACCAGAAAACTTCACTACTTTTTCGTGGCCCGAATTGTTAAGTTTTATTCTGTTCTTCCTCAATTAAAAACTAATAAAATATCGAGATTGATTAATTATTATAGATACTTACAGTTATGGATTTAGGATATAATTATGAAAAATATACAGGGTTTTTACTACTACAGTAAATATTATTCATATAAACGTATTAAAAAATTACTTAATAATCACTCTTAATATAATACTATAACAACTAAGTGTATTTGTTCTATTAATATTTTATTTTTTAAATAATTCTGGATAATTTAATAATTTTAATCTGATTTTGAATAAATTAATACATACTAACAATAAAGTAGAACGTGTGTATGTTCGACAGGTCAGATCGTTTGGCTAAAAACTAACCAATTTTTGGACAAATGTATTAGGAAGATAGAAACGAATACCACAGAGCCATTTTTTAAATATTTAATTTAGAATTTTAATTAATTGAACGTTATTTTTGTGTTTTCCAAAAAAATTATGAAAAAAAATTTTTTTTTTAATGTCTTTTTTAGTTATACTAATTTAACTATCAAACAATTTTTTTTCCAGAATTTTGATAATGTTTATTTTCTTAATTTTACTTAAATTCTTTCACCTAATTTTTAACAATAGATTTCATTTTTGCTAACAAATTCACATCGTTTTCAAATGTTTCATATTGTGCTGTCTACATGATGTATAAAGAAGTTACAAAACCTGAAGTGACGAAGTGAAATAAAAAAAAAAGAACTGGATAGTTACGTTTATAATAGAATTATAATATCACAGACTGGCTTTATTAGAAAGGTACAAGATAAAAAAGAGTAGGTATAAGGCTTTTAAGATAATACTATTCTACTGTTTATCACAATTTGATGCTCAAAAAGTTTTATCGAAGGGATTATGAATATTAAAGTTGCATATAGAAAATTTACTTGAATATCCTGCTCAAACTATTATTTCAGGAATTGCAAGCGACTAATAAATAAAAATCATATAAAATGATCAAAAGTGGAAATTTTTTATTAAAGTCAAGTCAATTCTTTTAATATTATGTAAACTTATACTAGAAAATAAAAATAAAAATTGTAAATATGCTTTTAAAATTTATTTTCCTTTACACTTCTTTAAGAATAATTTATAAAAGTTTATGAATTTCTCATAGTATTGTTTAACACAGTTAAATCAAAACTATACATTGCCAAAATCTTTACTTTGCACGAATTAATACTTAAAAAGTTTCAAACCACTAGCTTATAAATATATAAATGTACACATTTTTGAATTAAGTAATAAAGTATGAAAGATGAATCGGATCCAATAACGCAATAAAAATCTTATAAAACACATTTTGCAATATAAATACATTCGGCAAATATTAAAAGAAAAGATTTCAATGCCATCGATTATGAAAACCACATCTATAAAATTTGAGTTTGCACAATTCCACTCTATTATAGTTCGGTAAGCGTAAAAAAATAATCATTAAACAATAAAAATATTGAATTCGAAATCACAGATTTATGGCAGATATTTTGGATATTCCAAGAAAATTTTCACTTACGGTTTTGGACTTTTATTGTTGGTAGTTTGCTTCATCAACTGGCAGTAGACTTCATCTCTTAGCTGAGGGTATTTATGGCAAGTCTGAAGGAAATAAATTTTTTAAAAATCTTTTTCAAATAATATTTTTTTTTCAAAATGTAAGTAGGAAAAGCTAGTTAAATAAATTCTTTTATTTAATAAAAAAAATCAAAAGCTTGAAAATATTTCAGTAAATGAAATTAAAAAAAACATTATGTGTCATAAAGTTCTTTTTTAAAAAATGAAAAGAAGGTTAATAATTATCGTTTGCAAGATTAATGAAAAAAAAATTTTTTTTTAAATACTTACGACAAGAATAGTATAAACACAGTCGACTTCAGTTTGATTTTTGGTCATTGGGTAATCTCCCATATACCTCATAATTGCTGAAAAATAAAAACGATTTTTTTGAAAAAAAAAATTCAAAGCTAATTTAAATTGCCCTAAAACTGCTGAAAAATGTAAACGATTTTTTAATACAAAAAAAAAAAAAAAAATCGTATCTAATTTTAAATTGCCTCATAATAGCTGAAAATGAAAACGATTTTTTAACATAAAAAATGATTTTCAATTTAAATTAACTTCTAAAATAGGCCAAAGAAATAATTTAAAATACATATTTTTAAAGAGATCCCTGTAAATATAAATATTCCATAAAAAAAAATATATATAATCGAAAATATTGAGGTTTCTATATATATCAAAAAAGGCATCCACGTGTTTTTATTTTGTTTGTAAATGACTACAGCACATGCAAGATGCCTAAATTCCAAAAGCTAGCAATTCGAATTTATTTAGAAAATATTTAAGGATTAAAATGAATACTTTTTTTTCTGTATTTTCACAATATGATAAGTAAAAATAATTTAGTTCATTCTTTTTTACGCATCGTATTGTAAAAATACAGAAGAAGGCAATGGACAGAATGGTTATTTTCAGTTTTATGAACTAAATAAATAAATAAATAAAAACTGTTTGAATACAATTTTTATGTTCTTATATTCTATTGATTTTTTTTGTTTACAATTTAATGCGAATAGACCGTTTCAGTATTCTGAGACCACTACTTTCCGGTGATTCTCTCTCACTACGAGGTAACTCACGAAAAGATATGAATTCCGGAATTTACTTTATCATTGAATGTAAACATATCCTACTTTCCACACATCTTTATTTTATCGAATAATCCCACCCTAACGCATGCGCAAAAACGCGGATGATTTAAGAATCCGTTGGCAAAAAATATGTAAAAACTTTTATAATACCATTGATGTTTTTCTTTTGAAAAACATTTATCGAAAGATTTCTTTTTCGCAAATTATTGATGTTTACTCACAAGATATGACTTTTTCGCCAATCGTAATATAAAACTATCTAATAAAATGCACAAGTGAAATAAATATTTCGGCAACATTTGCCAATAATTTTTAAAAACTTGCACTTACCAATAAAGCATTCTAAAGCTAATTTGTTCAATTCAGGAGCTTCAAATTTCAACAAAGACGCCATTAACGGAGACTGAAATGAATTGTTTTGTTTTTAAAAATAAATAATCACATCGTCGAATTCATACTCTTCAAACAATAAACACTCAACTTAATTTTACAATTAGACTAAACACTTAAAATATATTTTGCATCATTTTAAAGAGATCACATAAAACTTAAGAATTTCTGAAGAACAATGTAAAATATTGAGAACACATGATATTATATAATACCTTGATCTTGAAGTTTGTAACATATAATTGTAAAGAAAATATAATGCAAAAAAAGAAAGAAAAAGCGTATAAATTTAACGCAATTTTAAGATTCTAATAAGAATTTCTCGTTCTCACTTCTAATAAGAATTTCTCTCAATTTTAAGATTCTAATTCTTTAAGATTACAATTTTGGAATACAATTTCTATAGATTTGGAAATATTTTTAATTCTTTGACTAAATATGTAAATCAGTATAAAAGAACGAAAATAAGACATTTTTAAAAATTAATTACTAAAAACTATAGTTATTTAATCGAAATTTGCCTTTTAAAAAGTTTTTTCCTTAAAAATACAATAAGTACATCGGTTTGAAATTATTAATAGCAAATACGCGACAGTTAGAACTGCTGGTTTAAATATATGATTTCAGTTTAAAATTACAGTTAATTTTCGATAAGTATGCTAATCACGATTAATTATATTCGATAATAATGCTATTCACTATTAATCATATTTGATAAGTATACTATTCACTATATTCTATTCCCTATTAATTATTATTAGTTAAAAGACAATTAGCATTAACCTTTTCGTCGGCCGTAACGCGTCTAGCGCGTTTACGCGAAACTTCTGCAGAGCAATCGTAAGGCGTTTCAAACGTTCTTTTTCATTTTAAAACGATTTTTGAGTGATTTGAATTTTTTATTTTTGTTTATTTTAATGCGCCGAAAAACAGAAATTTTCACGATCAGGAGAGGACGAAGAAAGGGTTAATAGAAAAGCTTTTATATCTCATGGTATTATAGTTGCTTCCTGCATATAAAATACCAGCGTTATAAAACCAACTTTCTACGAGGCAGGGGGCTAGAAATTTCAAGGCAAATGAAAATACTCTATAAACAATAGACAAAGGATATGAATGATAATTAAGGGACATATGGAAGCGGTCATTTCTCTACATAATCACCAAACACCTGAGGTATTTATCATACAACCGGACCAATTCGCTTTAACCATCTTTGTAATAATCAGGTCAATAGCTGTAGAATCAGTTCTCAGCACCTTTTTGAACATCATCGTCTGATATGAACCTTGTTTCGGATAGGTGTTCCTTCATTGCCCGGGAAAAAGAAATATTCACAGGGAGCTAAATCGGGGCTGTATGGGGGGTGGTTCCAGACATTCTACCAAAACGTTTCCAGCAATCTCTCTGCCCACTTCAAAAGAACAACCTTACTATTATTCATTACTTCTCCCCCGTACACTTCAACGATTTTTTTGTCAATGTCCGATGAGGACAGATTCTTGGCCCATAGAAATCGTACCACGGCTCGCAGCTCTGTGCGGGACCACTTCTTGCCGTCGCTGTTTCAGGTCTCGGTACTAACACTATCTACTCGAACGACCGGTTTAGACAACCAGGGCTATCTCTCTCCACTCTGGGTAACAATATTCTTATCCACAATTTCTACTTTCCAAATACTGCTGCTTGTAAACTTTTTTTTGAACCAACCCACGTAATGACAATTTTTGGTACTTTTCCATTATACCGGCGTAGGCGAAAAGTCGCAAATAATGATGCAACCAGCGCCAAACGGAATATCGCCTCCGGTAACCTTTTACCGCCATATTTTTAAAGAAAGTTGCAGCGATTTCATCGCCTGCGCCAAAACTGCGACAGTGTGCTGTCGCCAAAAAGTCTGCTTGGCGAGATTTGTGCCGATATAAATGGAAAAGTACCCAATTTTTATTATAATACTTTTAACATTAAACATATATTAATGAAATAAATTAGAATGACCGAATACTTATCAGATGGATTAATTTTATGATTAACAGAAATGCATAACTTTTACAAACTTACCAATATAAAGAAAGAAATTCTTAAAATCCTAGAACGCTTAAAAGGAATGTTACCAACACCTTAAACCGCAAACGATCTTTCATCTCAGTGTGACTGATCTTGCAAACATTTACAAAAAATGAACCATCAAGATCATATCTTAACTATCAAACACACACTGGCATCAGATCAAAGACAGGACAATTTATGACTACCAGAGTAAATATGTAACCAATACATTCACGGCGGGATGATCTCGTTCTAGATTTCATGTCCAGATAAGTTTAATGGGAAAATAACAGTGAAAACGCTCTCACCTTTGTGTACTTAACCATGTCGGCGAGCTCTTTCCAGGTCCAGTCGGACGTGTCCTTGCCTTTTTTGCCCTTGCCTTTTTTTGTCTTCAGGCTCTCGATCAGTTTGATGGAACCTCGGATAGAGCCATCGCGCGTGCGGAGCATTTCATATCTGCAAGAGAAAAAGCACAATATAGTTGTTGATGGGCTGACTTTTTACCAATACCAAGATAATTGAATATCAATCTCTGAGAAAAAGTGGTATCAGATACCATGCTTTTGTTTTCAATTACAATCGGCAGGAGAATTAACACATATCAAGCATTTCCACACTTCTTACTCCAGCAAGATAAATGGATATCAATCCCAGAAAAAAAATGACATGATTCTTTTATTTTTCCTTTTTTTTTGCATATGTAGTTACAAAAAATGGAATAAGATGCCATATTTTTTCCAATTACAATCTGCGGAAGAATAACGCATTTCAAACATTTCACACTTCTTATTCAAACAAGATAAATGGATAACAATCTCAGAAAAAAATGAAATGATTCTTTTACTTTTGTATGCATAGTATACAAAAAAAAAAAAAAAAAAAAAAAAAAAGGAATAAGATGCCATATTTTTTTCAATTATAATAGGCGGAAGAATAACACATATCAAAGATTACCACACTTCAAATGATTTGATATTCCTGCTTAAAATGACATCTGTTTAAATCTGGTAAAAGTAAAAGCTTTTGAAGTGAACAAATTATAAACAAATATATAGTTAATTATATAAAGTACAAAAAAAAAAAAGGTCACTTTGTAACAAAAGAAGATTTTATTTCATGTTTACCGAAATTTCACTTGATGAAATTATCTAGAAATTTCTTTTTAAAAAAAATCCTTAAAATTACAGTAAATTTATAAGGAAATGAACGAGATCTTTCCAGTTTAATAATAGCAAACGATTTTTCATATCTTTTAACGGAAAATATATCGATGATTGTTAAGGTTAATAGAGATGTTTTTAGTGAAACAAAACGAATACAATGTGATTGCTTTTTATGGAAAAATTTGAAATAATTTATTACAGAAAAAAAAGATGCTAAATTTTCCTGCCATTCCTTTCAAATATTTAACAAAACATCTTTAAACAAAACATTTCTTAATAACTCTGGATCATATGATCAAACAAATAATCCTTTTTTGGGGCATTTAATTTAAAAAAAGTTTACTAGCGATACGCATTTTATTTCTGTGGAATTTTTCACCCCAATTTCAATAACTTTTAATTTTTGCATTTTAATATTTGTAAAGATATTTTACTGGAAGATTATTTTAACATTTTAATTTTTGGATTTATATTCCAATGTATTGCGATGATACTAAATATATTTGCCTCCATGTTACTATTGCTATATTATTAAGAGAAATTTTTGAAAAGAAATTGCAGATTGACGAATTAATTTTTAAATACTATCTTTTGATAATGTGCTTAGGATCTTTCAAAAATATTTTTGTTTTTGTCAAACTAAATAATGTATAAATACCATCACATGATACAATTAAGATCCATCCTAACCCTCCCCTCCCCCCAAAAATGTTAGAAATTATTTCATTTCAACAATACTATTAAGCTATTTTTATTAAATTAATATTAATTCATTACAAATAAATAATTTAAATAGATTAAAATAATTAAAAAGTTAATAATAATTTCAAATTAAGTTATTAAATGTTGAAAATTTAAAATACAATTTTACAAAATATATTTCCTGAGGGTAAAGGTCAAACATTATGTTCAGTAACTTTAACTATATTTTATAATAATTTAAATAAATTACACAGTTTATGTAATTTATTTAAAAAACACTGGATAAAATTCTGTTAAGAATTACAGAAATTAATTCTCAAGTGTACATTTTGAGATATAAATAAAAAAATTACCACTTTTAGCTTCCAAAATCAATTATTTTAAAATATAAATATTTTGTTACGCAAAAGAAAATTAGGCTCCAGGCATAATATTCAATTGCAATTTCGAAATTCATAAAATGATAGTTTATTTCTTAAAAGCATAGCAATGTTCCAGGTACAATATTCAATTGAAATTCATACAATGATAGTTTATTTCTTAACACCACTGCTACGTTCCAGGCACAATATTCAATTGCAATTCCGAAATTCATACAATTATAATTTATTTCTTAATAGTATAGCTATGTTCCAGGAACAATATTCAATTGCAATTTCGAAATTTATAAAATGATAGTGTATTTCTTAATAGCATAGCTAAGTTCCAGGCACAATATTCAATTGCAATTCCGAAATTCATACAATGATAATTTATTTCTAAATAACATAGCTATGTTCCAAGCACAATATTCAATTGCAATTCCGAAATTTATAAAATGATAGTTTATTTATTAAAAGCATAGCTATGTTCAATAAAGGCATCAAAATATCACTTCGTGATATACCTGGAAAATTGCCAAAAAGCTCAACTTACTTGACACTACGAGAACCGAACCATCCTTTTTGCTGAAACCAAGCCGCAACGCTTCGCATCCTAATATAACCCACCTCCAAAAAAGATCCTCAGTTGACCATCCTAAGCACAACACACCCTACTCTTTTGCTGCAACCATATTCACACATCCTAGTTCCACAGACAGACTGGTTTCTCATTTTGATTGATTTCCTCGTTCGCTTCGTTTAGCAGACAGCACAGAAAAAGGTGCTGCAGCAGGTTATTAAAATTGAATAAAAGCAAATGAAGAAGAAAACACACTCACTTGTCTAAACTTTCCCTGAAGTTGAAGAGGGCGAATTGTAACAAAGATTTGGCGTCGTTGGCGGGCTGTGGCGACTGGTTAACCTCACTTCTACCCTCGCCATCGAAGTTTTCCTGCTCCAGAAAGACAAGGAAGACATGGTTAGAATAAATAAATAAATATGAGTCTAAGAACAAAATGTAACCGATTAGCATCAAACTGGAGATCAAACCGATTAGAGTAAAAGTCATGCGAACAGTTATAACTTCCGCGAATTTATAAATCAGATATTAATACGAAATATATTTGTTTTTCTATCATGGTAGTTGGTTATATAGAATGGATTAATGTTTTGATTAATTGATTTCTGATTAAGATATCCGAAGGAATTAAAATACATATAATATACAATTCCCTTTCACAGGGTTTTGAACTATCCAAAATAGGATAATGCAAAACAATGTCGAGGATGTGAATGCTTATTCTTAGTTTTTTTTTTCTCTTCAGAATTCGTAATCTATAAGAATAAGATTATAAAAGTAAATAATAAGAAAAATAAATAATAAAAATAAGAAAAACTAATAATAAGAACAACAAAAATAAATAATAAGAACAACAAAAAAAATAAGAACAAGAATGAAAAAAATAAGAACAAGAATTAAAAAAAATAAGAAAAAGAATTAAAAAAATATGAAAAAGAATTAAAAAATAAGAACAACAAAAATAAGATTATAATAAAAATTCACTTCGATTTTTTAAAAAATTATTTTCATGCGCTATTTATTTATTTTTGAATCGAATTTCTTTTTTATATTGGAAATCAATGCTTTAAAAATTAGTTTAATGCATTGGTTGGATAGATTTAATCATAATCTTGAAATACGGTGATTATTTTCTACATTTTTGTATATTTCTATTGATAATCTTTACCCATCTATGCAAATTGGTGTAATATTTTTACTAAGGCAAGGAAATAAACAATTATCGATAGCTTAGTAGCAATAGGAAAACAGAATATGAAAAACAAATTTGTATTTCATGTTTTTTTAAGCAATTATTTCATGTCTTTTGTCTGTCTGAGGGTGTGCGTGTGTGTGTGAAAGTAAGCGCACAGCAAAATAAACTATCAAACACAGAAATAAATTTTACAGATATGTTACAGAAGGAATAAATGTGACTCACGGCGAGATTTTTTTTTTGAATTTTTTTTTTAGTTAATTAAAAAATAAATACAATTTCATCATTTTTTTTGAAGAAAACTTCCGGAAATAGTACAGAAAAATACCTTTATTTTTTTAAAACACTATTTTTTCATTGTTTATACAAACATTCTATAGAAAGTGTCCTTTCCAACTATTGATAATTTTAGCAATGGATTTTTTTCTTTTTTTTTGTTTAATCATTTACCAATGAAATCTAAAGTGAATAAATAAAGTCCTCTAAGATAATAAATACTAGGCTACTTGCGTATTAACTGTAAGTAGGTTTGCATTCAGCCAGTTATGATTCCAGTAAGCCACGCATGCGCTGAAAGAGTAAACAAACGCAAGTTTTTGTCTCGATGGGATAACTACTTGCTATTGTACAATCTCTGCGTACGCGTAATCTTACTAGATGGATTGTAGCTGGCTGAATGCAAACCCTGTTTTTGTATTATTCGTATGTTATTTGTGAATTATAAGCAAATGTTCATTATGAACAAACTATTGGTTGCGATTGTTGACAACTAATTTATCGCTGGCATGTGAATAATTCCCATAAATTACGAAATTTTCGTGATTTTTTTCCAGTATTTAATTGCTGGTATATGAATAATATGCAAATACCGTATATTAAAGAATAAGTAGCTACTAAGCCTAAACTATTATGTTGCGAATTTTCAACAGATTTTAAAGAAACAATTCATCTAATACATAGCTGGAAATAAGTATGTTGTATTATTTTAATTTGAAATAAAATGAATATTTTGAAAGAGAACTAAGAAAAAGAATTTTGCAGCTAATGTGGCATTAGTCGCAACTTGAATCCGTTTGGAATATTCATTTACACATTGAACAAAAACGAAATTTGCCAGTTATGACGGCAAGGAAGAAGCGCCAAGAAAAATTATGGAAATATACACAAATGCATGCATTATATATATAATACAAAATAAATAAATCGCCAAATCGTTTGAAATTACCAAATTGGCGATATTTTTTTCTTGGTGCTTTTTGGTTTCCGTTACAACAAACAAATATCACAAAAATACTTCAAAAACTACTAAGGAACATGGATTATATAGCTATCATCATCCGAAACTGGAAATGATTTAGAGAAAAATGCATAATAAATTATGTATACGAGATTAAATCAAAACTGAACAAAACACAAATTTCCGGTAAACAAACCGTTTTCCGAAAGCCACTAGCAATTAATTATATAAAAGTAAAATCCCCAGATGTATCTAATAAACTTATTTAAACAATACTTATAAATTAAACATTATTTCTGGTTGAATCAATAATTTCAGTAATTCTACAGCAATACTAAATCTAAATGTGAAGGATTAATACAGATTGCGTAAACAAGTATTATCGGAATGAATCACCTAGCGGCATTATGGAAAATATGAATCATCATTTCCCAAATCATTGTAATGGAACTATGTCCGGTTCGAGCGACATGTTTGGGGAAGAAGGAAGAAAGCATAATTGAAACGGTTCACGAAATTCGGAGGAAATGAAATTTTCAGGTACGGATGTTCCAGAACCAATTAATTCGTCAATAAAAGGAAGGATGCTCTTTCCAATAAGCCATAAAAACGTGTTTATTGCTTTAAACATCACAGTGACAATAAGATTCGAATGGATTGGTAGTTAGTTATTGAGATTATCTACATGTTTAGTACGCAATAAAGTAAAATAGGAAAAAATATTAAAAGCCACAAATTTTTTGTTGAATTTCACAGTTGTATTGTACAATTACAGTTATATAATCACATATGTAATTGTATTTTACATTTTTTCTGTTATTTTTACAAGTATTATAAAATAATTATTTGGATGCTGTTATGGGAAAAGGAAAACAACCATTTTTTTTTATGGATTTCAGATTAAACACAGAAAAATGTAAAAAGTATAAAGATAACCAATTCCATTCAGTTATTATGAAATAATCAGTTTTGGATAAAAAGTAGTACTAGCTTTTTTTTCTTCTGTAATGTTTTGTGATAGCAACTCGATCTGTCATAAATTGGTATCTGACTATATATCTACTAATAATGAAAGACGAATGTAAATCTCTGCAATGCAGACCCTTGAATTGGAAAATGTGTCCGGTTTAAAAGGTTCCGAACCATCTCAATGTACAAGAAAGGTTGGTGTGCCTAAAACCTGGCTCTGAGTGAACAAGCTAGTCTTCAAATGCGATTAGTATTAAATAACTGCATTCGTTTTAAGCTGTGTCGATTGAAATTAACTAGTAATAAAGAAAAATGAAAAAATAAAATATTGTAAAATCTCATCTAAGAAGCAGAAGTAATTTATAAATCTACCCTAAGGAATTGCAAATTGAATCTATCCTACCCATATATGCTGTACGAAGTGAGGGACATGACGCAGCGTCCTTTCTAACTTTCGATGGATCTTTTGTTTTTCTTCTATTTGGATAGTGTGTTTCATGAACAGAGTAGAAAAATGTTGCCAAAATGCATGAAGGGACTCTTTTTTTATTTTGGTTTTGCACATTTCGAAAGGCAAAAATTTTGTATCGGAGAACTGCATTCACAAACGAGATACTTTCTACCTTAACTATTTGGGGGGGGGGGAGGGCACATCATTCCTGGCGGGACCACTCCCGAACCTCGAATGATGCCCTTTTGCTTAGAGGAATGATAATAAATACTTTTTAGTTCTTAATATATGATGTAAATTAATAAATCATCTTTGATATAAATTAGTCATTACATTGCCGGCTTCCTAGCATAGGAGTAGCGTGTCTTCCCCGTGATCTGGGCGTCATGGGTTCGAGTCCCGGTTCGGGCATGGGTGTTCTATGTTCTATCAGTGAGATGTATGAATGTGTCCCCTGTAAAAAGGGGTTATGCAAGCGAATGTGCGTGTCAACTTCATTTGAGCCAGAAGTCAGACTTCTGCCCCCTGGGTGCTCAGGGGTCTTTACCCTCAGAAGCTACCGCACCCCCTTTCCGTGAAAACAGGGACACGACATCATCACCATCGTCAATCATTATATTTTAATTGAATCGATTTTTTATAATTTTTAAATAAATATAAATTTTTTAATATTATCATATAAATATCTTCAATATTTGCATCAATTTATAACAACTGGATACATATTTTAACAGTATTTATACAAAACATGATTAGCCCTTTATTAAAAATAAGGAAAAAAAAAATTCCCATTATGAATCAAAATAAACTGGAAACTTCCTGTTTTGCTAATCAATAAATTTTACATCAAAAATCAAATAGGGTTTTTTTTTTTTTTTTTTTTTTTTTTTTAACAATTTTAACTCAAATGGAACAGTAACTGACCAACATTTTAAAGAAAATTTTCCTTGGTTTTTATAACTATTTTCAACTGTTCTAAACGATATAAAAATAATATTCAAATAAGCACTGTCAATTTAACGCGAGCATGCAGATAACGATTTCAAATCTAAGTTTCCATTGTTTCAAATTTTTCCGTTTTTATTTAACTTTTTATTTACCAGATGTATACTTTTTATATAATCACCACTGAAAAACTAAATACAAAGAAAAACTTATAAGTTAACAGCAATAATGTTAATTTGTACTGTTTGAAAAATCAACCCCCATTGCTGTTAACATAACAACAAAGGCGAGCGAAGCCACTCAACGGAAAGATGCAACAAATATCTCTACAGTTACATCTGCAATAAAGAAAAAGACCCAATCTCCTCTGTTGCAAAATCTTTCGCAAAAGCTCAGCTGTTTCAGATTTATTTACTTACAGACAGGTAGAAATTGGGTAATAGATTAGCCACTTAGATTCAAAATTCTTTACAGAGCAGATCATATTCTAAATTACATTTTCGATTTTATTACAAATTGGTTCGGTATTTTATACTTCGCGAATTACTTCAAAATGCCAGACGCTTTGCAATCAGCAATGGATTATCTTAAGAAAAAGGAAGGATTCGATTGCAAGGACGTTATAGGAAAAGGCACTTACGGGTCTGTCATTAAAGTATCTAGTAAGGAGAAAGGATCCATGGCTGCGAAGATAGTTGAAAACAGGTAAATAACAGCTAATTCAGTACATTTCAATTCTATTTCGTATATGAACAGAGAAAATTTCTCGCAGACTCTCCAATAAAGACATCTTTCCTCTTCTTCTTGCATACAGCCGACCACCCCCCGCCACCAATGAACGCAGCAGTATTGACAGGATTTGTTGTGGTCGACTGCTGAATAAGTATTGTCCAACCTTACTTGGACCGAACAGTCAAACTAGCATTCCTTTCGGGGTAGTAAATGACTGCCTTCCTCCCCATCTCCACTCTCTCAAACAGTTGGAATGAAACTATCTATCTTTGGCAGCATATCCTTCAGTGTTTTGAGATTACCTGGTACCATCAGTACTGTACTTAAATCATTATTGACAATCATCAGGTCCTTCCTTAACTGAGATCTTCATACATTCCATTAAATAGTGGTAAACCGTACCAACTTCTCCACAAATGCATTTATTTTCCTGCGTTCTTCCAAATCTTTGGAAATATGCAGGAAATTTCCCATGTCCAGATGTTATTTGGATTATAAGTGGATGTTATCTCCTTATTTTAATTTCCGGATAAGGAATAAAGTCGAAAGTGACTCTTCCTTTTTTGGACATGTACCATCTGTCAAACCATTGTAGATTTATTTCGTCTCTCAATTCCCCTTTTAATATCTTCTTTCCCCTCAAATAAAAATCGTGGACCATGAAAGTTCAGATATTATTTTCAAAGTCATGCCCATGAGCACTTTTTGTATGATAATATAGTGAAAGGAAAATCGAGTATGCATTTGAGATAGCATCCCCCCCTGATCGACTATAATAAAATACAAAAAAATCCTCTCATCAAGCTGGAATGCAAAGGTTGATTTCTTTACATCTTAGTTACTCTTTGCCAACGTAAATTGTCAATGTTAGAAGCAGTCAAAATTAAGGCGTGGAAATAATTTTTGAGCTTTTAACTTTTAAGATATTGTAATTATCGAAAAACTTCAGACACCAACTTGGTAGTCTTAATAAGGCGCTAATTTGGTTCATGGGATTTATTTTTCTGTCTTCAATATTAAGAAAGGTATAGCGAAATGAAAATTTCAAACTGCTTTGTTCAAGTTGGGGCAATAACTAACTCGGAGATTTTTATATTCCTAACAACCTATTCCAAGTCAGTTAAAATCCAAAAAAAAATTCTTAGTTATCTATTTTACAAGATAACATGGGAAATTATTATATATATATACAGAATATGTAAGCATAAATTTTTTTAATCTAAGGTCAATTTCAAAGACAGTGAAGTTTTTTTTTGTGATGTCATTTTATTTCATCCCGGGGAGACACTAATTATTTACAAGCAAGCACGACAAGCACACACACAACACTAAACGACACAGAGTATAGAGCATTTGATGAACATTTTATCCTCTGTCTTGTATACAATGAAATATTGATTGCGAAGATATTTCTTCACAATGCTTCTACAATGATATTTAGACAGAGGTTTTCTCTACATGCGCGCGAACCAGACAAGGATTACAGGGATCTTTTAAAAGTCAGCAGTTAAGTCAGCGATATTTTGTGCTTTCATTCGGAGTGTGGGAAAATGAGGCTTTTAGCTGATTCAGTAATTTTTCAAAGCTTCTACTGAATTAATTAGATAAAGTGGAATGGGATCAGGAAATGAGAATATTTTAGAATGAAGTTAATATGGGCTGAATTGTGATAACACTTTGGGAATTAATTTGGATTTAAATTAGAATTTAAAATATAGTTACGCATACACTTTTGACCGATGGGTGGTTTTGAGTTAAAAGGGACTATAATCGGTGAAGAATTATATTGGGTTGTTCGGAAAGTAATTTCGTATTTTTTTGTCAAAATGAAAAGAAAGTTTCGTTTAATGAATAAATTATTTATTAAATTATAAAATTGCCATTCTGGTCTAATACCTTTTGCCATATTTTTGGTAGTAACATGATTACACGCTCATAAAAGTTTTGGTCTTTGCTGTAAAAAAAACTGATCGAGGTGGTTTTTGGCCTCCTCATTTGAAGGAAAAATTTTACAAATCAGTTCTGGTACTGATGTACTGTTAACACATCTTCTCCACACATATTGGCTAATTTATTTATGGCTTGAACAGCATTTTTACCTTTTATAACAAAAAAGAAAAAAGGACGAAAATGCTGTTTATTGCTCTCCATATTTAAAAGGGCACCATCCAAAAACTACTGCGAAGAATCAGCTGCACTTTTTCACACTCAAGCCTTGCTATATCAGTTCTTAAAACATAAAATGATTTTGCGGTTTAAGTATGAAATTGGGTGCGAAAAATGCAATTAAATCCTTTGTCAGGAAAAAACGAAATTACTTTCCGAACGACCCAATAGAAATTTTTCAGAAGTCTTGTCACGAGAAACATTGCAATAGAAGTCTTCCTATAAGAGTTTACTTAATATTTGGCACAAAACTTTAATTTTCGTAGCAAGGTCACATAGAGAATTTCATTCTATCTAAGCGATTGCAATTTTAAGTTATTGTGTTTTTACGGATGTAAAAATACAAACCAAAAAGACTTTCAACTGCTTGATGAATTTGATTTTAAATTTGATCTGAATCGATATTTTGGATGATTAAGTTGCAAATCAAATTTTATCCATTTAGAAGCTTATGTTTTCGCTTTATTGTGCTCACTTATGCTGAGACAGAAGACAAAAATATCTAGTGTTGGCTTCCTTTCAAAATTTGGTAGAAATCTGTTCCATCACTTTGATGCTAAGTTCCTTTCATAGCAAATTTCATCCATCTAGCTTAAAGTGTTTTTCTATTCATGCGTTCACAGACAGTCATAATTCCAAAATTAAAATTTCCCGACTCAGACATATTTAAAATGGAGATTCATCAAAATTCGAGTTCATAATATATACTTTTTGGTGATTACACCACCTTTTCTTTGAAAATAAAAGTTTTGCAAAAAAAGTCACAACAATGATCACGAGATTTTAACTTTCTAGTATCATTCGTATTCTCATATTTGATAAAATCTTTCCCAGGGTTGTAAATCTACTGGAAATCAAAGAATGGTCTAATCTGAATCATCCGAATGTCCTCCGTCTCCTTGATATGATCTTCAACGTCGACGGGGTGGTCATATTCATGACAGAACTCATGCAAACCAATCTATTCATGCGTCTTCAAGACAAAGAGTTCAAGAGAGAGGCACAAGCCCCAGAGAAATGTCGCCAATATGCCCGCCAAGTTATGTGTGGCCTTGCCTACATGCACCAAGCAGATCTTTGCCATCTGGATTTAAGAGCAGAGAATGTTTTCATCGCCAAAGATGGCAGGGCGGTTGTGGCAGATTTCTCGGGATTGTGTAGGAAAACTGAAATGAAGAAATTCTGTCCGCTGCCGCATTCGCTACGACCACCAGAGATGTTGAACAGCAAGAAAAAGGTAGCCCCGATGCCAGTCGATCTTTGGGCCTGTGGTAAGTGGTATTCCTTTCTTCTTTTTACAGAATAATTTGTTCTAGAGGACAGCCGATATTCAGTATAAAATAAGTGTATGGGGGTCTTAGAATATTTGGTGGGGGGTTAGTCCAAACAAGAAATCAAAATTTGAGAAAAGCTTATAATTATATAATTTTTGTTTCAAAATTGGAAATTACTAGAATAATATTTTTGCAAAATTTTGAGTAACAATAGTAGATTGAAAAAGGAAGTAGACGTCAGGCTAAAGACTGATCTCTGAACGAAACACTGAGAAGAATCTATGAGAACTCTGAGAAAAATTCTAATTTCTCTACAATAAAAGAAACAAAAAGTCGAAATATTTTTAGTACAGAATACTGCTTTTCAAATATTTTCAATAAAAATCGATAGAAAGTTTTCAAAAAATAATTTTCTATAGAAAATTAAAGATGGAAATAATTTCATGCTTTTATAAGTAACGCAATTTCATTCGAAAATCTTTAAAATTTAATATATATTTAGTACCAGATTTTCTAATATCTTAAAAGGGCTAATGTAAAACCCAGTCATATTTTTATTTAATAGTATTGACAATAAAGTAAACTATCGGGCATGCAGGAGAATCGGAACATGGCAACAAAAGACGCCAAGTAGTAATATTTTTTAAGACGATAAGTCGCCAAATATGTTGATCTTAAAAATTATATTAGCAAGTTGTCGGATTTTGATGACTTTAACTAGAATATTATTGCCTTGGTAAGAGACATGGTACCATATTTTCTTGTTTTACCAAACTATTCAAGGAACAAATTAAAAATTCCATCATGGTTATATATCACAAAATTAATACATCTCAAACTTCATATGAGGGTTTTATAATTACGTAGATAATGGTTTGAGTTCTATTGTTGATAGAAATAACCAATGAAGAACCGGAAAACTGAGGTTGGTTGGGTGGTTGGCGGCTGGGTGTTTTGGCACAAGAGCCATTATTGGCCATACTGCGCCAAACATATGGTTTTACATCTGGCAAAATTAAAAGGAATCAACAATAAAAGTTAAAAAAGTTGAAATAATTAAACACCTAGTATATCTATGAAGTAACGAGGACAAAAAATTTTAAAATGCAGGATATGGGCAATGACTCAAACAAAACTGAGATGTCGCAATTAAAAAAAATAGACCTGAACAATTAAAAAGTATTAAATGGGTGTATAAAGCCCAATTGCCTTTAAAAAGTTAAAGATATCTGGGTGACATTTCTCACCCACCATATCCCGGAGTATTGGAAAGCTCGAACCTTCTTATATTCTAGTAGTCTAAATCAAACTATCTAAGTTTGGTTTTGTCTGGTTTTTTTGGCGCAAGAGCCACACTTGGCCATACTGTGCCAATCAAATGGTAAGATTATAAAATTAGTTTCATAAACTGTCGTCCCTTAAAACATCACAGCTATATAATGAAAAAAATTCAAAAAATGATGTAAAAATGATTATGACAACCTAAAAATTAAATATGAGTGACTGAAACAATGGTGAAAAGATAAGTTCAATTCACACAGAATGATAAAAGGTCTCAATACATGCAAGAAAGTCAATAGCTCTCAAGAATTTAAAAATGTTTGGGTGGTATTTTTCACCCGCCAAGTCTTGTAATATTGAAGACGAGGTAAAAAAAACTCAAACTAAGATTTAAGGTAATCACCAAACATGAAATAAAACATCAATCCTCTTTGCTACAATTTAAAAATTGAATGACTGAATTATACATGACATATTTTTAATATCATTTTCTTAGCTGCCATATTTAGCTCTTGCGCCATAAAACTCCAAAATACCAACACCTCTTTCTAAAACTTAAAATGAATCTAATCACTTCCATTCCAGGCTTACTTTTAGCAAACTTATTCCTCGGGAAAGGCTTCTACATCTGCACTGTCAAAAACCAAAAAGCTGGTCACATCGATGCTGTTCTTCAGTACACCGGGCTATTCCGTTGCCAAAACTACGTGGAGAACTTCTTCACCCAAACCTACCCAAACAGCAGCGTGTCTGAAGGTCGCTTGGAAGAAATGATGTCTTTGATGAATATGTTCCTCCAAATAGACCCCGAATTGAGAATTGCGACAGAAGAGGCCTTAAAACACAGTTTCTTGAGTTTCAGTCCAGAAAAAACCGGTGCAGTAATTTTAGAATCCAACAACGCTTCCGGGACGTTGACTAAATCGAATGCTTCCTTGTCTGCTGATACGGTAAGGGTGTTCGTTCGCTGCTTAAATGTACCTTTAGGCAATAGAAGTTTTGTAGTTTCGTGACTGGTGAAAAGACATTTAAGATTTTTGAAAAGAGAACAACAGTAATTGTTTTGTCAGAGATAAATGACACGTTAGTTGTTTCCGACTAGCCTGCTAAATATAGTTCGATATTGTTTTTTTTTTTTAAAAAAAAGGTAACAAAATTTGATCTAAACTGTAAAGTTAGATTCTAATTCTCGAATATTTAATGCTTTAAAATTATTAACACATTAAAGGCGGGGGATCTTGACGAAAGCATGCTAGCTATAATCTAGATAAATCGTAGTACTACGACTCCCGCCTTTAATGTGTTAATGGAGTTGATTTTTTTTTTTTTTAAATGAGATAATTTTGTAAAAAACATAAATAGTTTTCGACTTTTTCCAATCATGATTTTCCTAACCGTATAATTTTAAACAAGCAATTCTTCTATATTTATAATTTTTTTTTGTGTGTATTTCGGAAACGGCTCTAATGATTTGGATCAAATTTTATATTTAGATACGGTTTTGCTTTTATCTATATAAATATATTCCTGAAAAAACAAGTAAAATAATTTTTTTTAATGTCATCCACTTCAAGTTTAAAAAAAGATATTTGAACTCGAGTGGAATAAAAAGTGTTTTATTAACGATTGAAAATTTGAACACGATATATAAATAAATAAATATAAGGAGAGTGTGAACTAATAGTAAGAATTGAAAAATACAATTTTATACAAAAAAAATTATACACACCTTTTTTTTCATAACTAAATATTGACATATGGCTATACATGACTTGCATAAGCATATCAGTGATGGAATAATGGTTAGAATTTCTGATTCCCATGTGCGATGCCGTGTTTGTAATGAAATTAAATTTTCCTTATAACTTTAAACGAATCATAGAATAAGATTTTATTCACAAAAACCTGATGAACGAAGCTCGGTCTCCCAGATACTATTATATAAGCTAATAATGAAAATTGAAAATTCAAATGATCTATTTCCTTTTTGAGTTTCTATTGTATTAATTAAACAAGAAAGAGTGCTTTCAGAGTAATCATTTGAGACAACTTTTTAACTTAATTTAATTAAAAAGTATTTCTTTTTCAAAGCATTTCTTGTAGCAGTTTTTAATTTTTTTTTAACAATTTGAATTTTAATTATGTATAAAAAAGTGTAGTATTTGCTTCTAATACTTTGTCCAAATTCTACTACAATCTCAAACTAAGTAAAAGTAATTGATTAAAATAGTTACTTTAAAAAAATTATATTCAATGTGGAGAGTATTTATTTTACTTGTATTATTTAGCGATACGTGTTTCACAAAAGAAACTTTAAGTAATTTTCCAATCAAAGTTCATGCTCCATTTTTCAATAAGTTTATATAACTTTTTATATGGAAATACATAGTGTAATATTATTTGGGTATATTATTACGATTAAATTATTAAAACCTCCATACACATATCTATTAGCCTAATTAAATATGAATTAAATAGGATTACATAAAAGAATATGGCCTCTTCATATATGATTAACTTGTAACTGAGTTTTGCGGTCAAACAATAACCCTTTTGTATATATATCTAATGAAATTGCGTCTTAACTATCGAAAATTTATAATTGTATCTCAAACATTATTCAAAAATTCTCTGTTTTAAATTAACAAATTAAAAATAAAATTTTAAGGAGCTAAAATATTAAATAATATTTTTACTCTAATTTTAATTTTTTTTTTCAATTATTATTTTTTCCCGTAAGCTCGATAGCAGTTATCAGCAAAGTATAAAAACTAGCACGAAATGCCTCTTTTTTTCCGATAAAAGTCGCCAAATCGTACAAAAAAAACCAAGAATGGGCCAGAGTTTCTAGAACGAAGTTGGCAAAAAACCGCACGTTCTGATTTTCAAAATAAGCTACGGGAACAAAATTTTTAGAGGTCACTTCTTAAACCCAATATCGTAGATATGCCTTAGGCTTAGCACCGTGGTGTATCTCGATATAGATTTTAAGGTCCTCCAGGATGCTTGTAACGTCAGTGCAAAAAATCGGCACTGGACATTAAGAAATTTATTTCAAGGATGTCATTGATCTAAAGATAAAGGAAATACCCCTATGCTCCACCCAGAACAAAACCCGATACGAAATAATGCACAAAGGGAAAAAAATGCAAAAATATTACCCAAAAAGAAAATGCACAGAATGAATAATCAAAGCTAAAGCCCAATTGGCCTTTTTTATACATTAATTTATCTTACAATCGATAATGTAACACATTTTTTACGGTTATACTTTAAGAAATATATTGCTCCAGACAAATTTAAATGTATATAAGACAAAAAATATGAGGGAAAAGGCAACACTTTATTGCAAAAATACCAGACATATCTTTGCAATTATTGGTAATGGGAATTTTGCGGTAAATTTTGGATATATAACTGATTTTTGTCTGCTAATCTTTCACTGACAACTTTGGCAGACATTTTCTTTGCAGCTCCTTATGACAGTCTTTTCCTTGGACTTGATTGGTGATCATTTGATATGAGTTTACATTAAATTTGTACATTTATATTAAATTTTGAGCAAAACTTGTTCATAGGAAGTCTGTCCGTCCGGCTTTTTAAAATAAGCTAACACGATAGAGCAAGCGAAAAAAGCTAAACAGAGTGGCGATTCGGTGCACAGATTTAACATCTATAGTACAGACATATACCAAATTTTGAGCTAAATCATATCGTGTGTTCTCCGTCTGTCAATTCATACTTTTTGAAACATCCGATAGCTAAAAAAACACAATGATTTGAATATATCAAATTTAGTAAGAAATTCTGTGACTATAATATAGTATGAGTTTTGTGCAAATTTTAATTTCAATAGGTTGGGCGTCTGAAATACAAATTCGATTTTCGGATATTATTAATCACTGGCAGGGACTAATTGTCAAAAAAACTCGCCAAGGATCACTAGATAGATTCAGTAGAATTGCTGAATTCACGCCAAAAATTTATATTTCGGGATTATTGAAATCAAAGTCATATACAAGGCTTTCTCTGAAATAAAACTTTTATTAGAAAATACGTGAGAAAATATTGGAAAGATCACTCCAGCTGGTTTGAATTTCGAGTATTGCATAGATTAATGAATTTTCCAGTTTTTACAATAAGTAATATGGTTTTCGTTTGACAGATAGCTGAGGATACCGAATCTCCAAATCTTGATGTGAAATTTCTCCAGCACAGCACAGGTACCATCAAACCCAAGACGGGCAAATGGCAAAAATACAAATTCCGGTTCGGAAAACTAAGACTAAACCTTCTTGCCCCACCTTCGTCCAAAACAGAGAAATCAAAGACAGAAGACCAGCAGAAAATGAACAAGAGCAGTGCAAAAGTGTTCTTCATAAAATAAAGCATTAAAGTATTCCATCCGTCATGTACTTTTTCAATTCAATCATACTCAATCAATTTGCCCCACTTGTCATTTGACTTTAGTGTGAAACATATCTTAACTGAATGCCCTGATTTTAAAGCTAGTCGTCATAATTTTTTCTACTCGTCTTCTCTTAACATGCATGACCTAGTGGGGGGTGTGTGAAAAATATCACCCAAATATTTTTAAATTTTTAAGAGCTATTGGTTTTTTCAACTGTACAGTAAAAGCTCTTTATTCGTGGGGTATACGTTCCATAAACTTACAGCGAATACAGAAACTGTGAATGCGGAATTGTTATTTATATGGGATTATAGGGGATACGTTCCTAGGTGACAAAATAAAAAAAATACATAAAAAAAATCCATTTAATCGAAGTTTTTGAACATTTTGATTAATTATCTTATTCAATGGTTTGAAGAATTTTGTGATTTTCTCTAGCTTGGCAGTTTTTAAAAGCTCCTTCCATTCAGACTGATACGCAGCAGTCGCAGTAGCAATTTGTCTCTTAAAAATAAGACTTCGTTCTGTAGACGGATCAATGTTCATGAAGGAATCGCAAAACTCATTTGCCATTATTAACCTTCACTAAGATTTTTCAAATGAAATGTCACGTTTCCAGTACTTGTGGAAGCCTCTTCTTCAATGGGCTGTGAATTTAACATTTCCTCCAAGTCGGTTTCAGACAAATCTTCATCTTGCGATTCGAGCAAATACTGAATGTCACTTGATTCTATCTGTTCGAACCCATCTCGTCCTATTCCATTCTCGCTTTCATCTATGTTTGCAGTTTGCATTTAACAACATACTTTAGACAAAGTTGTAATAAGATCTATTTTAATTTTTTATTAGTCCATTTGACGGCATTTACAAAGGATATTGGGTTGGATACCTATTGGAATCCTTTTATTATTAAGTACGTACTTATTAGATCCGCGAATGTAGGAATTGGGTAGCTTTTTTTAAATTCGCGAATAGTGAAAACGCGAATGAAGGAAGCGCGAATAAGGAGCTTTTACTGTATTTAACAACTTTTTCGTCTGTTGGTTTTCCCTTTTCTGAAATATGTCTATTTTACATGTTTATTTTTGATTTACGTTATTCATTGTCTTACGTTAAAATCGTTCTTTTTTAATACTCATGTGTTCGATACATTTCATGTGATTTCAAATAACTCAAGTCTGCTTTTAAAATCGTGTTGTTTTAAATGTCTGTTCTAATTTTACCATATGCTTGGCGCAGTTTGGCCAGGTGTGGCTCTTGCGCCAATAAACCACAACCAGCCAACCACCCAGCAATTCAATCGCGGAAGCTCAACATCATCATTTTGACTTCTACAACTACAGACTTTCTACCACACATGCATCATGGATTACGATTTTATGAACCTATTTTATAGCTTTCACGTGTAGTACTTTAGGTTTAAAATACACATAAGATTTACGATTTATAATAAAGATGGCGTAAAAGTATACCACGTAGAAAACGATACGATTGTATAAACAGTACATATTGAAAAATTAAAATTTTTTAAAAATTTAATTACATCAGTGATGTAGCGAAGGTAAAAGGCACTCGTGGCATACATGATTTTATTTGTCCATTATTGTCATCAATACCTTCTGTATAAAGGCCTTATCACACGGCAAAATATCGTCTGCACTTTCCGTCAGTAGTTTTCCGTTTCTACCCTAAGAACCGGTCAATCAAGTTTCATAATCGACAACTTTTTCTAACCAGCAAGAAAATGCTGTCGATAGTGACGGAAATATTGTTTGCAAACGAAATTCAACCAATCATGTGAAACTTTGAAGTGACGTAACTTCCGTTGTCGTTTGCTGAAGGAAAGTGCCGACGATATTTTATCGTGTGATAAGGCCTTAAGTAAATGAGGTTCTAAGGTTGGTGTCATTTTTCACCCACTCATAATAGTTTTAAAAATTGACAAAATTACATTAAATTTATTTTCATGCCACTATTAAGATGTACACTTTTCATATTTTTTCAGTCACTCTGCAACTACAGAATGTACTTCAGATAGAACTGTGAGATTTCAATGACAAAGTAAAGTCAGCTGGTTGTTTCTATTGTTTTGTGCTTTATGACATAAGAGCTAATTTAGAGGTTGAACCAGATTTAAGATACATATATTTCTACACATTTCACTTTTCTATTAAAATTACTTTAGAAGTTTGAAACAAGTTTTTAGTGTTTTTATTAGGAAGTATGTAAAGTAAAAGTGCTCATATAAATGTAACAAAATCAATATCTCTAAGAAAAAACAATTTGAGAATGAAAATTTTTTCATATCAAATCTTCAGAAAGAAAGAAATCTTCATGCCACTGATTTTACTAAAAAGTAAAATCTGATTTTGTACCATATAAAATACCATGCTCATGCTTATAAATATCGGAGCCATTCTGCATAAAATGGCATTCTTGATGGTTAAAATATAACAATATAAATAACTACGTTGTAACATGAAAGATATAATCAACGACTTGAAGCCAATTTTTTTATTGAATTTTATTTCAAGGGAGATAAATTACTTCTATCAAAAAATTTCACCATGCTATTAAAAAATTTGAATTATATTAATAATCTGACATAGACAATGAACATGAGTTTGTTACATAGTATTTAGGAACATTTAGAATGGCATTTTGAAAGTAATACTATAAAGAAATTTTTGGCAATGCTTGAAATGAATGCTATTTTAGGGTAAATAGTACAGAAACTAAAAAATAAGTCTAAAAAAAGCATTGCAAACAAAAATTTTAACGGATGTTAAATTAAGAATCCTTTGCATAAGCTGCATTAAAAAATGAGAAAACTTTTTCAAATTATTTTGTTTTAATTACAGTAGCCAACCAGATAGAATAAAGAATTTTTATAAGCAAAGGTCATATAACGACTACTATAGAATAGCGAAATTTGTGGCAAAACTAAAAAGGAAGGAGCAGATTTTTTTTGCCATTCTGCCAAATTGTGCTAAATAGTAGGAAACTCGCGAAACATTAACTATATTAATTAAATAGTTATCGCCTTTAAAAAAGTTACAATTTGATGATAGTACTATTGATCCGAAATATTATCAGATTAAGAATTGTTGAGCCTGTGAGTTCAAGCATGACAGCAATGATGTGAAGATGACACAAGAAATATAGATATCCACCAGACCACTACAGTTTGCCACAAAAAAAAATGATAATTTATCTTTTTCCGAAACTAAATATGACGCTAAGGGATAATAACAATTCGCAACAAAAGCAAAATGATAATGCAATTTTATCTAATAAAAATATGAAGACAAGGGCTAATAATAATGTGTTAGATTACTTTTATTCTTAGAATTCTGTCAATAACAAAATGATCGCTGTAAAAACAATTTATTAAATATATAGATTAAAAAATTCTCTAAAGCGGCTGACAAAAAACCGCTTTATTAGCATTAAGATTTGGCAACATATCCATAATATTTTTTCAAAAATCAAAATGCAAACGATTTACATAACCAAAATGTAAATCGTTTGCATTTTGATTATAGATAACTTTTATATTTAATAAAATGTAAAAATGTAAACGGAAACATTTTTTTAAAAAATATAAATGTATTCTAGTATTAAACAAAAACGAAAATTCTAAAGTTGAAACCATATTTTATTTCTTATATCATGTTGCACAATGAGACATCATAAGAACTTGAGTACGAATTTGAATTATTGAATAATACGACAAAAAAGAATGAATAATAGGATTGAAACATCGTACATTATGTCGCGAGAATAGAATTTTATGATTCTTTTAAAAATATATATTGCCGAAAAATTAACATAAGTAAAAAATATTTACAAAAAAATTAAATAACATACTATTCTAATCAATTTCAAATTAAAAATTCGTCAACTCTGAAAAGAATTTGAAAGCAAATAATATCTGAAAGCTTTTGTTGAAAAGTCGAATAATTTTACATATAAGCACTTACCATTTTGGATTCAATCCAAGCAGGAGGTTCATTTTCTCTTTCTCTGTCTAGTGTACCATTTATGTGGCTATCGGAATTATATGAAGCCATATCTTCGATGTACTGACCACGTCGTACTTTCTGTTGTGGCTTAGACTGGACCAAGCTCTCCAACTGTCAAGTGGAAACAATATTTTCCTTAGTAAATGATATGTCTAAACTGTATTGTCTATATACTGTACCAACATTGGTACAGTATACAGAAGAATTGGCGGAATATCTAGAATTACTATATCCAACCACATATATTGCATTTTTTAAAAGATTCATGAAAAAAGAATAAATAAAAAGTTATTCTTTTTGGAAGAATAAGATATAAATTCGAAGACTCGCATGCAAAAGAGCAATTTAAATTAAACAGAACACGAACACTTACGAACAAAGCCGACATTCTGAACACGCGAGAGTAAAAAATGAAAGAACTTTATTTGTTGAAGTAAAGAACAGATTGAGTTACAGAAGCATTGTTTACTTCCTGTTCCTAAAAGTAGGATTTCGAACTAATTGGGCTAATTTTTCCTCCGTGCGAAGCAAAATGAGGAAAAAAGATCCATTCGCTGAATTCATAGATTTATGAAAGTGAAATTCTGTTGTATTTTTTAAAATTAATCCTTTTACAGTGGATTCTGATTGTTCACATTAAAGATAATGACATTTTGAAAAGCGAATCTGATAAAGTTGTGAATTTCATTTCCTTCAAATTGACATCAAGAACCATTTCCGCTCCATTAAAAACAACGATATAAAGGAAAAATGAGTTACTTTTTGGAAGATTACAATGGGTTTAATGCGAACTAAACACAAATCTTCTGACAAAATGTACAATGTGTTGTCAATGGGCAATTGCAACAGTTTATGAACATATAAGATTAAACGTATATCTACGGAGAAAAAAAAATGATTTATGAGGAAATTTTCTGGAAAAATAGAATTTAAAAGACAAAAAATATTTTCATCAATCTTTACTTTAAAAAAGAATGTTCCAAATTCAGAGAAAATTACTGTAAATGGTTGAAAATCAAAACTGTTGCTATAAAATTTACGAACCGAAGAATTAAGTTCAAAGCATTTTTAATATTATTCATGATTTGATAATAACATTCCGATTCTTTTACAATTATAATTACATTATCGATGTAATATTAAAAAAAATGAATTTAGTAACTAATGCACATAAAACAATTAAAATTATTAACTGAAATAATCAGTGCTAAAATTTTCATAAATTTTGCAATTGGGAAACTTATTTTAATTAATTGACATAAAAATTTTATTAAAATTCAGTGCTTTTTAGCAAGATTTTAGTAACGAGTAATAGGCAAAAAAGGAAGTACTCATTTAAAAATTATCACTCATTCCAATTCTAACGCGTTCAAAGAAAACGTTTTTCAACATAATTTATTTTCATGCAAAAATTAATTTTATATTAAATATTAAAATACATAAAATCTTTTTTTAATCAATCTACAATTTTAGTTTTCATAAATAAAATTTAAAATTATTTTAAAACTAATAAATATTAAATTTTTTAAATAAAAACTAAAAATAAATATATTTTAACTAAATAAATTAAAACTAAAAACAAATAAAATTAAAAATAAATTAAAAATTATATTAAAAATAAAACAGAAATATGGAATAAAAGGAATAGATCAAACTTTTACTTTTGCCAAACGATCAAATAACTAACAAATAATAATAATGAAGTACATTTCTTCTTTATTTTTTGTATCCATACAAATATTTTTAAAATTCTGAAAACTAAAACTGTTAGGATATTAAGTAAAAAGCAATTTTTATTTTTATTTTCAGAAAGTTTATAAATATTTTTATTATAATACTTATGACTTCGGTTATTACACATTATATTTAAAAACATTTCCATTATAATATATAAAAGATTTGGGTTTATTTTTAATTAAAAGACTATTTAATAAAAGTTTGGATTCCTAAAACTTGACAATATTATGTCTAGTCTAAAATAATAAGCGGAATTTTGTTCAATTCTTAAAAGATGCGATTTATTCATACATGGTCATAATGAATGTTTTTTTTTTTATATTGTAGCTTGCGATATTTACCTCTCGTCTTTGTCCTCGTTTGGCCTCCTGCTTGCCAAGAGGAGCAACATATTCGCATGGGAAGATACCAGATTCTCCATTATCTAATACTCCATACAGCCAACCTACAGAAAAAAAAAAAAGGTTAAAATCTAATAATAAAGGCGAATGTGTGTGTGCTGGCTCTCTACAAGTCATTTTTAATAGCGCTGTAATGCCATAGAACCGGCATCCGTTAGAAATATTCATGCACACAAGGAACAGAAAAAAATGTAAGGTAAATAAAATAACACAATTCCATTGTCTTGTAAATTGACGGAACATGGAATTTGAAATGATATGAAGTTATATGGAAACTCTTTCGCTGAAATGCAATACAACCAATATCCCAAACGAATCAGATGTTTTAACTAATTTAGCGTTCTATTTTAAAGCAATTTTAGGGCTGTTTTGGGACAGATCTCATAATTTTGAGATCAGATGACGAAGTTGACATCTGAACCGGCATTTAACATTTAATAACATCTAACATTTAATATACTTAAATATTTCATTTATTATTAAACAAGTATTTTTTACAGCAATGATAGAATTTTGTTACATTTATTTTTTAGAGAAAATGATTTGATTACTGTGAAATAAATTTTGATTACCATAACTGTTCAAAGCAAAAACTTAGTTCTAAAATATTTATTATAATGTCAATAAGTTATTGACATATACTATAAGAATATAATTTTTAGATGGTAAAATTACAACTGACACTTGATAAATGCTTTATAATGTTAAACGTTTTCTAAGGAAACGATTGCCACTTTTTTTTTAAACATTATAAATAAATTTTAGATACAATAATTGAATAAAAACCTTTAAGTGCAATTTCTACTTATTGATTCCATTTATTATGATTTTTTCACACTGATAAATAGATTTTACAAAATCTCAATATTTTGAAGGGAAAATATAATAAAATAATTTACGTGGTTATAATAGAAATACTGCATGAGATTTACATCAAAATTCTATAATGCACGTAATAATCTGATTTAATGTTTGTAGCTGTTTCATATTAAGTACAACTTTTAATTTTCAATTGAAATATACAAGAATAGTTATGAATAAGAAGTTCCTTGAAAGAGTATTTTCCGACTGTAATAAAAATTATCATTTTAATAATTATTAACAAGAGACAACAATGGGGCTTTCAAATAAAAATTAGTGAGCTAAAAATAATCATAAGTTAGTTGAGAATCAGAATATTCCGATTACGTAACTATGAAAAATTCAATTTGTTTTTTTAGCAATATTTATAGTGGATCTTTCGACTATTTTAACAAAATTTAAAAGTAAATTGTTCAAGCTAATTATGAAGGAAAAAGAAAAAATGCTTAAAATTTTCTTTAAATCCGTTTTAACAAAACCAGATGCATCTCATAAGAATAATATTTGGATTTGACATTTCTCTAATTTTTTTAATAACAAACGAACAAATAAATAGGTAAAAAAATTGCACAGCAATTTTATTTTTTACAAATGAATTTCTTAGTGCATATACATGTAATTCCAAGATATCTAAGAAAAAAATTATTATTTGTTCGTTTACCGTAGTTTTCCGTATATCAATTTATCGTCTCATATTAAAGTAGATCCGTGATAATTAAAACAACGATTTTAAAAAGAGAATATAAATATTAATTAAAATTTAATTAAAAAAAGATTGCATTTCATTATCTTTTCATCTGTGTTTATAGCATCATATTAATAAAGGATATGAAAGGAAAAAAAAGGCAAATGAATATTGATTTTTATTTTTGAATTAATATAGTCAAGAAAAAATAGATTTTACCATTTAAAAATAGTTTGTATTGCTTTTTACATTGTTTTCAATTGTATAAAAGTATCAGTATACTAAAAATATTTATAAACTTTTATTTAAAACAAAAATTATACAATATTTACATCTTTTAACCCCTTGACTTAAAGAAATTATTTAATTTCATAATCAGATGAAACCTTATTAGGGTTATATATTGTTACTTTGATTCTTATAATAGTATAAATGGAATTTGAGATACTAAAATATTCCTAAAAAATTTTTGCATTTTATTACTTTGACCGAATTGCAGATTAAAAATAAAGCAATTCAATCATTCTATGAGCGTCTGGTGCGTCTAATGTTGATTAAGGGGCTTATGAAAAATTTAGTCTTCAAACCGCAATTTGTCCAGTAACAACAAATTACAAAAATAAATCTGCAATGATTCTTGTAAATGATATTTGAAAATTAAATTAAAATCCAAATTTAGAAAAAACTTCTAGGAACAAAACACAAATCCATGAAAAAACCGTGACATGAAATAACCAATTCTAGAAATCGATCCGAAATAATTACTGGAATATATCACATGATTTTAGTTATTTTCCCGGAGCAAACTGTAGAAAATAAAACTGATTCATTAACATATTTTCAATGGTTAAAAAAACCGTAAGTTATTTATTAAATTTTTTGTCAATTGTAAACTTTTCGATGAAACCTATTAAAAATTCAGAAAAAAAAAATGAATTCGAAAATTTTGAAAAGAAAATGTAACAACTACTTAAAATAGGTCTTACCCTTCACATATACTAAGAAGAAAGAGCGAATATCACACTACCACGATTTTTGCTTCTCAAATTAATATGCAAAAACGGAACCAAATCCTCCACAAAAATGATAAATAAACACAATTACCCAAACAAATTTTTTACCTTGAATATATTCCTTCACACACGACACTCTGTTGGCAACACAACTCGCTGGCCGTTTACGGTTGCGATTACGATTAAAAGGTAGCAATAAATCATCGAAAGACGCGTACTTGACCCCTGAATATTCCATGATATGCAGCAATTAGTTCAAGGCGAGTTCGAACGCCATCGCGGCACGTCTGCAACCTTCATTTTCGAGCGCGGACTGTGCAAGTGACAACAACTCCCGTTTCAGTCGGGCAGTCGGGTTGTGACGATCTCACGCACCTGCTTGTTTTTTGTGTTGCTGCGCACAGAAGGGGAACACGTACAAATAAAAGCCACCTATAAATACAGACTGTCGAGGATTTTATATGACTTTTCTGGAGGCCGTCTTGGTGCACTGGTGGCTGGAGTTTGTTTGAGCAATTAACGGCTGGATTGGAGAGTGCAGCAATTTGTTTTATCCTTGTGACATTGTAAGGCAAAATAGCACATACAGGTTAAAACAGAGCAAAGAACTGTCTATTTGGATTTGGATTCGAATTTCTGGGCAAGATCCTGATATAGAATATGCTGCGCCGAAATAGTGTAAAATTTCTCCATTAAGATAAAATTTGTTTAGCGTTGTAAAAAATGTAACTAGTTGTGTTCAAACTAGTCAAATGTTAAAAAAGGGCGAAAGTTATTAAAACCAGACTAAACTTCATGTAAAATACCCACATCTTTAATATATAAGAAAATGTTTACGTGATGCGTCTCACCTAATAAAAAATCCAAGTTTAAATTGTTGGATTTAAAATGATTAATTACATTGAAGATCAATAAAGCTGGTGCATTCTATTAAAATGTGACGAACAGTTAACATAACTCCACAATTATCACACATTGGGGGAGGCTCAGAAAAAAAGTGAAAATATATGTGTCAGGCGAGTGTGACCAAATACGTAGTCGGGATAAAATCACATCATATCGTCTACTTAGTTTTGAAAACCAGTTGGCCAATTGTGGTTTAATAAAATGCAGCTTGTTGTTAGTCTCCATGTCCCATTGATTTTGCCATTGGCGATAGCACCAACGAATTATAGTTGTGTGCATATCTTTATAAGAACTGTCTATGATAAATCCTCTATATGATGATAAAAAAGTTCACAATTATCATTCAGGACAGTTTTAAAAAATGTCTTAACGATTTCTTTCAAAAACCCATTTACATACAACTTACAATGCTTCTAAATAAATTCTTACACATTAATAAAACCCACCTGAGATAACAAAATCGATTTCTGATTCTGATGATGATGTCGTGTCCGTGTTAACACAGAAAGGGAATGCAGTAGTTTCTGAGGGTATGGTATAGTTTGGTTTATTGGCACAAGGTCCAACTCTGGACAAGCTGAGCCATCCACAAGGATATTTAAATAATTCCATTATAAAATGTGTAAATGAAAGAAGGATGTATTGTAAAAAAAAAAATCAAAAGTCGAGAAGATCTATGTTTTAAAATGATTTGGCTCAAGAATAAAAATAAATCAAATATTAAATGCTATAAAAAACCCAATAGCTCTTAAAAAGTCAAAAAGTTTTTAGTGAGGTTTCTCACCCACTAGATCTCGTAAATTCAAAATAGACGAATGGTAGTTTCTGAGGGTAAAGATCCCCTAAGCATCAGAAGGCAGAAGTCTGACTTCTAGCTCAAATGAAGATGATATTCGTTTGCACAACCCCATATTAGAGGTGGAGGGGGGGAGGGGGAAGGGAAGGCTCATTCACACATCTCACAGATAGAACATAAGGAAAGAACAACCATGCCCGAACCAGGAATCGAACGCGAGACGCCAAGATCACGGGGAAGACACGCTACCCCTAAACCAGAAAGTCGGCATTGATTATTTAGTCATACAGAATTAATATCAAATTCAGTTTAGTTTAGTTATATTAACGTCCCGTTTTTAAAGCAACACGAGGTCTATTTTTGGACGGACCGCGTCATTTTGAACCACGATCAGATGACGAGGACGACACCTGAACAGGCACCCCCTCTCCACACCGCACCAGCGGGAGGACGTTTGGCCTGACAGATTTAACGTGCAAGAGACCCCCTCACACGACGGCTCTTCGCTGGAATCGAGTCTCGAACCTGAAACCCTCCGGTTCCGAAGCCGAGACCTTACCACCAGGTCACCGCAGGCCCCAATATTAAATTCAGAACGTTTGAATTTAGAACTGAGCTCATAGTATTCATAGTATTATATTTCAACTAGACAAAAGCAAATTTATAACATTTTATTCAAAATGAAATGTAAATTTTCAGATCGAGTTTTCTTAACCTGTGCTGCAGTGTGTGTGTGGGGGGTGGGGGTATGGCCTAGCTATCAAAATTCATTAATTTAGATTAGAGAGTTTTTGAATCAGCTAGTTCAATTACACATGGACGCACAGATAGACAGAGAGTAAAAAAGATTTCAACAAAACTTTCCGCCTTCAACCATAAATTTTGTTTTTGAGTTTCGTACGAAAGTAACATCTGCCAGTATTGCAATTGTGCTAGTTTATTTTGTAATCCGCTCAAAAACAACATTTTTTTTTGAACTTGCAAAAGGCCATGGGGGAAGGGTAATGATCTAGATGGATCCTATTAATCTTCAAGCCGTCGAAACTGAAAAAAAAAATGCGGGGGAAAATTCATGGCCGACAGAGGTTATTCCACTATTACAATGATCCTGATGCTATGAAAAGCCAAACCTAAATAATCTGGATTTTTTTCAATCAATTTTACTTTCTTTCAGCAAGTTTTCAAAAGCGTTGCTTAAAGTTTGTCCAGAAATATCTATCGACATTTTTATATCAAGCAATCACAAGCTTCAATTATCTAATTCCGGGCAATCTGAGATTAAATCATATCAAGTAATTTTAAAGAACAAGAATCGCTTGAATGCATTTAATTATGGTGTGCCTTTCATGATCTCATGTATGAAATAGAAAATAAATATTCCAAACGAGTGCCATTTAATTCGAGGCTACAACAAATTCATAGATGGAAGCGTTACATTCCCCCCCCCCTCGACATCTTGCTTCGGTAACAAAAATATGATGAAATCTCCACTTGTAAACAAACAAAAAATATTGAACAAATTGCACATTTAAATAAATTTAAAACAAGTAATACAAAAAATTTTTAAATTAAATTCCTACTTATGTGAGCAAAGAAATTTTTTATTTTAGTTACTTCACATAATTATCAAAAAAATATTATTATAAAAAAATGATTGATTTTCGCAAGAATTGAGCTCGCATTCTTCAATTTCACGTGGAAAAATACCGAAATCCTCGCATTTTAACGATCGAGCATTACTGCCTATTGATTTCAGTTTTCATTACAAACTGCTAAAACTCTACTAAAAATATTAAAAATGAATTAAATTTAATGAATAAATTAATACTTGAAAAAAAAATGTATTAACATCGAGTGTCATTCACGATAAGTTTAAAAAGATATATTTGAACTTGAGTGGATGAAGAAAAAGTATTTTATTAACAATTGAAAATTTAAACAAGATAAATAAACATAGGCAGAGCGTGAAGTAATAGTAAGAATTGAAAAAAAAAAAAAAAAAAAAAAAAAAAAAACCCAGTAAGAAAATGAAGTATTCATTAAAGTATTGTAGGAAAAAAAAATAATTTACAGTTCTATTTTGTAAATAGAAATCGAAATTAAGCGGCATGTCAAAAATTAAGCAGTAGTAGAACTTTCTGCTGAATAAATAAACGAATGAATAGCAATCAAATTTCTGGTATATGAGGAGTTAGGTTCTAAAGCAATAATAATAAAACGGTTCATATCGTAGCCACTGGGGCAATTGGGTTGCATTATAGACTAATTACGCAATACAGCATTCAGTACATAAATTCAGCTTGTACAAAGAATCATAAAGTAGCCGATTCCAGTTATAAGGAGAATCAGTTCAATATAACGCATTTTTAACTTGCGAAACTTATTTCTGAAAATTATTTGTAAGGTGTAATGCATTGCACTTGCGAAATTTGCTCTCTAAGTAAGGAATAAGGCTGGGCGATGATGGAACTGCATCATCGCGATATATCGTCCAGCGTATATCGATATTTTTCGATATATCGTGATATCATAATTTATTTATAGCTATTTTAAGTAATAAATAGTATTTCTTAACATATTTACTGATCAAAATGACTCTAAATAAAAGGAAGTTTGAATGTTATATAATAAAAATGTTTTTCATTTGAAAAAAAGTTAGAAAACAATTGTTAAAACCTCTTTGATAAAGTGAATCAATGTCAAAGCAATGTCTGCAGGTTGCAATCAATAAAATTGCGTTTAAAACAAGTATTTTTATTTATTAGAATATGATAGTATTTATAGAAATATTAACAAATTCTTTATGAAGGACAATGAGAATGATAAGCAACAAAAATTAACTCTAACCGGCAACCAAAATGAAATTGAAAACGTAAATTAATAACGAATATCGATTTATTGTATCGCGATTTATTTTGAGCTGCCCGGCGAAAACTGAAATATAATGGAATCTCATTTTTATGTACGCTTTAAGTGTGAAAATGTGAGCTGCAAATAAAATTGTGAATTCTATCTGAATTAATCCTTTTCTGCTTTTATTTCTGAAGATGAATTTTTAGCGATTAAACAAAAGCGAGTCAACAACCTTCTGATAACCGCAATTATTTTTGCATAATGGTATTAAATTGCCTAACAAAAAACAATTTATTCCAAAATGGTACGCTTAAAACAAGTATTTTTGTGTAATAGAACATGACAGTATTTATAGAAATATTAACAAAAATCACGCATGAAGGTGAAAAAGAATAAAGAACGACAAAAATAACAAACCGATAACAAAAAAGAAATCTGAAGCTCGAATTAATTGCGAGTATGGATTTATTATATCGACTGATCGTGAAATGCTATTCAGAATCATGACTTCGGGATATCGATTTTTTTCAGAAACTGGCATCAAAAAATCGATTTAACCTTAATTTGACAAGATGTTTTTTCAAATATTTTTTTTATTTCTGTTATTTTCTCATGCCTATATAGACATTAGGATCTCTGTAAAATAAACAAAAAAATATATCATTTTCCATTTTTAAAACCTTTACAACTTTAATTTTTTAAACTTTATAAAAAATTATAAATACCTTGAGTAAAACGGATGGCTTGTGTTTCGTCGACATTTTGTCTCAAACTGGCAGATACAGTGTAGCCAAATAAGAATTTTATTTCTTTTTACCGTAACAGAAATATATTTTAAAGTTTTTGTTAGATATTTAAGCTTATAGAAGTTTTCATAAACCCGCCAGATATTATTTATTTGATTGTTCGTTTGTAGCTGACTTAGCCAAATTAAGGGTTAAAAATATCGACTTTTTTTCGATAAATCGGAAAATCGGCATATCCCTACTAAGGAGCAATGCAATGTCACTCGAATATTTTCGACATATCAAAGATTTGCATAGAAATCATTTGGCGATCAATAAATAATTTTGCGTTTCATTTTGATTTTGTTTCTTCCCAAGGACTTTGCCAGAGACAAGAAAGGACCTGGAAAAGACAAAGAATATCTTCTAGACTCACGGAAAGCAACGCCAGCCCTATTTGTATTGATAAGATTTCAAAAATAACTCCCATACAGATTGCACATTCGTTTCCTTTTGTTTCGTTTCCCTGTTATTTCAATAAAGTTACTGATCAACTCCTACGATAGGGTTATTTTTAAATCCCTCCACCACCACATGAAAATTCACGTTTCGTTAATTATGGAGGATTAAACTCTTATCTTGGTTAAAGTTATGTTCATTAGTATACAAATTACTTGCAGATCAATTGCATTTTACCAGGCGACCTAAATGTGAACTTTTTTTTTATTTATTTTTCAAGAAATCGTAGTTGTATACACAGAAAATTATGCGTATAAAGTTTGATTGTGGATGATAGAGAAATTTTCCCAGCTGAAATGGGAAGAACCAAATGCCTTGTTTAATTCCGCTTATTTCGAATTTTAATGATATGCTTTAAATAACATAGAACTGTATATATTAAAGGACACTTGAATAAAACTGCTGACCAGTGAAACAGAAAGGTTACTTTAGTTTAGTTATATTAACGTCCCGTTGTAAAGCAGCATTAGGGCCAATTCGGGACGGATTTTGTAATTTTCAACCGCTGTCAGATAACGAGGACGGCACCCGAGTTGGAACTCCCCTCTTTCCTTCATTTCACACCAACGGGAGGATGTTTGTCCTGACAGATTTAAGGTGCAATAGACCCTCATACCCGACGTTTCTTCTAAGGAATTGGGTCCCGAAACTGAAACCCTACAACTCAAAAGCCGAGACCTTACCACCAGGCCACCGCTGCCAACAACAGATTATTCAAGATCACTTTTTCTAATTTTTATCCATAGAAAAAATAATTCCATTAAAAGTTGGGTGGACAGTTTTCGAAAAAGGGGTGTTGAATTGTTCTGGTTGTTTCTAACTTTTTCTCCCAAGTTAATTCTAAGCAAGCTTCATTCAATTCAAAAATCCATTGCTGAGCATGATCTTCTTCCATAGGTTTGGTGGCTTCAGATTACACAATTGCTTGGATAAAAGTGGTTTGTTCGCATTAATTAGGTAGAGTTTTAATTATAGAATAGATTACCTCTTGACAAAAATCTTTCATTTCAACAAGCACTGGAAATCTATCGGCAGGAGGTAGGGTTTGTTTAGAATAATTTTAGCGCATATAGTAGCATTGTGATGAAAGAAGGCATGATAATATTGTATAATTAGGAAACCTTTAATTGCATCTGTTAGCAATTCAAGACATAACAAAAAGTCAAACAATGTTATTAAGATATTTACACGATGTTATAAGACATGCAGAATATCGAACAATATCCTGAAACTATCGCCTAATATCAACTATATTATAACGGTTTCTTCACGATATTACAAGGTATGTAGAATAACCGAACAATATCCTGAAGGCCCCGTATAATATCTACAATATTAGTATAGTATCTTCACGATATTACAGGGTATACAGAAAATCGAACTATATCCAGAAGGTACAATATTCACTGTACAATTATGGTACATGCAATATAGTTTTGCATGCCTTGCAATACCGCAATTTTGTAAAACATGCAAAATATCGAACGAGAACTTGAAAGAGTATAATACCCAGTAATATCATAAGGATATCTTCACGATGTCATCTAGTATGCAGAATATGGATTAACGACGTAGAAATATCGTGCAATATCTTGTACTAATAGGGAATTATACCAATAAGTCTTATAAACTTTACCCATAAAGCTTATGAAATCAGTTTCCTTCTTATGAGAGTATATATAATACTAGCTCACTCATTTTACACACTTATATGGGAGAATTTAGAGCATGTAATACAAAGAAGTTATATTATATATATATATATATATATATATATATATATATAATCATAAAATTATTAAAACAATCAAAACCCATTTCTTGGTCAACAAAAATTAAAACGAAACCAACTAGGTCGAAATCGAAATTAAAACTCAATTCAGAATTACACGCTAAAAGTTCACAAAATGAAAGGTAAATGAATAAGAACCAATTAATGAAACAAATCCAAAATACTGTATTCAAAGAATTATTTAAACGAAACAGAAGTAACCACGGAAACGAAACCGGAATCGAAACTAAAAATCATTACTGATTCAAACAAGTTTTAAGAATTAAAATGTTTTTAAATCAATCATTGTATTTAGAGAGCGCAAATGCAGCTACAACTAAAATACAAATGAATATAAATTAATTAACAAAATTAGACAACCGAATAAAAACAATAATCAATAGAAAAAAAGTAGTCAATAGAAAAAGAATCCGGCCTGAAAACTTCGTCACTGGCCACTTTCAAGCTAGGATTCCTAATAATTGATTTTTTCTATGAGACATCGGTGGACAATGGTCAAAAGTATTGACACCTCGTGACCCGAAAATGAAGGCAAAAGAGACATACCAATTTAAACAGCAAAAGACAAAAACAAAGCAAAACATTAAAAAACATCAACAAATGAAACAAATATATATATAAAAAGTAAAACTACATAAGAATCATCACAATGACTAAATTAAGAAAACCAAAAGTGTACAGACCTAGCCGCGAACAACCGCGGCTAGGTCTGTATATAGGTCTAGGTATATATATATCTTTTCAATTAAAACGACATGGAATCAACGAATGTATCAAAATATATTGTACACAAATTTAGAAACAACGGTAGCATATCATTTTATTTAGTAAACAAATCTAACTTATTTTTAAGCAGACTTTTTAATCTGATTTTCACGGTCAACCGTCAAGAGTCACGCTTTTATACTATTTATACATTTCCAGAACTGCGTTGTAAATCTTACACATGCATCATAACGTGATGACTTCAACTTATACAGATGGTGTGGGTATCAATAAATTCAATAAGAAAACAAAATATTCCATCAGTTTTAAGGACGATCAATTAGATAACCTGCAAAACGAAAACTCGATCGCATGAATTACGTCAATGAAACACGGTAAGCATGATCGCTTTTGCTACATTTGACATGAGATTCGGTACAAAAGAACAACAGGTGCAACGCCAGATAATGGAAACGTATTAGATAAAGCATAATGATATCCTACGAGCTTTCTTATATATTTATCCTATAAAAATAATGTGAATGCTCGTCGATTTACGTAATACAGGGCAATGTGTGTCAGATGCAAAGCTACAAAATTTCGGAAAACAGACTGTTTAGGGTAGGAATATGCTACACGGACTCTCAATTTTGCATACAATAGTTGCAGCCAACTTATGGTGAATCAGGGGAAGGACATAATATTAAAAACGAACAGATCTTGGGACAAGAAATATCACAGTATAAGCAACTGTGAAAATTTTGCAATTACATATGTATGTTTATGGCATAATAATTCATGGTGGTGGTGGGTCTAATGCCACTTGGTCATACCAAGCCGAATGAGAATTAGCTCTTTCAAATGAAGGCAGAGGTGTGCGCCTTTCGTTGTTAACGAGCACCGTTCAGGTGAAAGGACGACTTTGCTCGATCGCACACTACTCAACTCTTTTTTAGGGGCGGTCGAACTCATTCATACACTCATCCATCCATCTGTAATTCAGAATTGAGGTCCAAAGCAGAGACCGACTCATATCTGATACAGTACTCCCAGAGGTATCGTTTGTTTTGGGAACTTGGAGGACTTAACAGTCAGGACATATTTAACGTGCCCCAACTGCCATTAGCCAACACGGCGGTCTTTGGCCGAGATGAGGACAGAACTCATTACCTTTCGGTTGCGAGTCTGACGCTCTTACTAACCAGGCTACCGCGGCCTATAATAATTCATTAAAGAAGGAGTATGAATATATATGTTTACTGCAGAATGTGTTTTACCATCCACGGTACAAGCTATACCGAGGAAAGCACGTCTCGGCACTGGTAGGAGGTTACCTATCCGCACCATTTCTATACCCACTCGGGTGGTGAGAACAAACCACCATGCCGAAAGCTTCTCTTCCTCAAAATTGAGGTGACCCCAGGTGGAAGACATAATTACTTTAAAATCTAAAAAGTAGATGCATTATCATATTGCATTGCATTGTATTGTATAGATAAGTAAATTATTCATGATATTATTCACTAGATTTAGATATTTTATTAATGCATTATTTTTCTAGTTAAATTTAAGGTCTGTTAATTACATTCAAATTAACACCAAGACTATTTTGAAGCAAATCTCGTAATTTTGAGTAGGGTATCCTCTGAGTCTACGCGGTATTTGAGAAAATCAAGTGGGAATGGTCTTCCCAAACCCTTTCCTCGTGATCTCTAAAAAAGAGTTGGTAGTTATCGTTTCAAATTATATACGAACAGCTGGACTTCCTTTGATCGGATTTTGTTCAAAATTCACCGAAAAAGTCCGAATTCGGTATAAAGATTTTATACCAAATTTCATGTCTAGGTTCAAAGCATTTTTGAGTTATCTCTGTCACAGACAGATGTACAAAAATAAACGTTTCAAATTATATTCGAACAGCTGGACAGATAGACTTTCTTTGATCGTATTTTGTTCAAACTTCAGCAAAAACGTACGAATTTGGTATAAAGCCTTTACACCAAATTTCTTCTGCCTAGGTTCAAAGCATTTTTGAGTTATCTCTGTTCCAGACACGCGTACATTTCCCTAAAATATATTTTTCCAACTCAGAGAGGTCTAAAATGTGGAGATTCGAGCAAAATTTCAAGTTCGAATTTTTTGAAGATTACCATATTTTCTCTATACAACGTATACGAGAAATGAAAAATGTTTATCGAATATACAACCATAGATCTAAATATGAGCAACCCTGAATTGCATACTTTTCGGTGGTTCTAGCCATTGCGCAACTGTTGGGTATTACTATATGATGTATATGCAATAAATACACACCATTTTGATTCGATCGCCGCTGTTACGTATGCGAACTCTTAACTCTGCTCCCCTGGGTGTATTAGAGAAATTCGATGAAATTTCAGTATATTTCGCGTGAAGATGAAAAATGCGAGTGAAATTCTAGCGAAAATCAATAATTGTTTTATAGCTATTTAATAAAAAGTAACAAAAATAAAAATTTTCTTTGTTGATTTAAGTCGGAATTGAATTTAAACTTTTTTTCTTCCTCGTTTTTGCTCATACACACGAATATAGGCAAACTAGCCGTTAATGAGTTTTTTCCCTTCATAAATGTGATACAAGCTATTGCGCAACTATGGGGTATTAGTACATGATGTTTTTTCAACAAATACCCATCTTTTTGATTCGATCGCCGTTGTTACGTACGCGAACGCTTAACTCTTCACCGCTAGGTGTATCAGAGAACGAAAGATTATTCTCACGACAGATCTTTAACGAGATCTCCTTGAGATATTCTTCGCCTTTGTTTCGAAATCAACGAACTATACTCGCTATTAGCGTGCCCAGAAAGCGGAACGGAGCTTTAATAAGGCGGAGATGCTTTTAAAGATGGAATAGAGTTCGGCCGGATATGCGTCAGATTCCAACCGGATGTTTGAGGTCTGTATTGCTCTGAATTGCATTGTCCTGCTACTGTGACATCATTTCTGGAAATCCAGGTGCGATATATATTTTAGGAAAGCTTGTTACAGCTGGTATCTTGGATTTGAAGTGGTGGCGTCATTTTTTTAATTGCGGAATGTGAAGTTTGAAAATAAGCAGTTAACTATTCATTTGTTTGCTTTTAAGCTATCATATAAGAAGGAAAGCTGTAATTATTTTTTTAAAATCCTCTGCGCACGCTGTAAAGCAAATGTAAATCTATCTGGCAACATAAATGGTTGATGTTAGGAACAATAAAAATAATAATAAAGGCAGTGAAAATCATTTTTCAGCCCCTAACTTCTAAGATATTGTAGTTATATATATAAAAAATCTAAATACTTTCTTACAACTTATTCCAAATCAGTTAAAAGTTGCTAATCTAAATGAGGCGCTAATTTGTCTAGTTGGATTTAGTTTTTTATCTCCAATATTAACACGTTGCCTGCCAACCACGAGATGACTCGTAGACTGCGTTCTTTTCTAGGACCAAATCATCTATGTTATTAGATGGCACCTTCTCTACTACAGTTAAAAGACAGCAAAGAAGGGGTCATCTAATTAGACAGATGGTCCTGATATCAGGCAAGGGCTGTGGCAGTGAACATGTTAAAATAGTTACAGCGAAATGAAAATTTAAACCTCCACCATTTCCACCCCTTTTGGACTAGATGGCCCCTCTATGAACTCATCCGATATTTTTACATTTCTTACAACATATTCCAAATCAGATAAAATCCAAATAAAATTACGCCAGCTATCCTGTTCATAAGTAAAAAAAGGGCAAAGCGTTGTTGTTGTTTTCCATGGCACTTTTTTACAAGCCCACTGACCGATAGTTGTCAGCGATTCAAACAAAAATTAACGCCCTTTGTTTTTCCAGCAGCGTCAACTAGAGCCAAGAATACGACTTCACTACTTCATACTTCACATTCGCTTGCACAACCCCCATTTTACAGGGCTACACATTCACATTACTCCCAGATAGAACACAGAATAGCAACCTTGCCCGAATCGGGACCTCCAGGTCACGGGGAAGACACGCTATCCCCATGCTAGGACGCCGGCAGGGCAAAGCGTTAAGGGCCGGTTACACCCACCTGCAGACGAGCCACGTGCCCCCTCTTTGACTCCTCTTGCGGTTTTATGAGCTCCTTTGATGCCTGGGCTTTTTACCGACAAATTGTCGGTAGAGTCGACAGGCATCAAAGGAAACCAGAAAACCACAAGAGGGGTCGAAGAGGGAGAACGTGGCTCGTCTGAAGGATGGACGCGCCGTAGGAACGCCGCTTTATACGCATATATAACTTTTGAATGAAAGGTGGTTAGGGGTTCTAAACACCATAATCTGTGATGAACTGAAGATATTTTCCCCATGTCTTATTATGAGAACCACTACAATAGGTAGTCTTCCTATAGGAATCGACCTAAAATATTAAACCTAAGTAATTAACCTCGAATTTACACAAATTGATTATTATTTATGGACTCAAAATTTCGGAATACAATATACTATTAAATAATTCACCAATATTTATCTACAGATCTCAAGAAACAGTTTTGAAATTTAAATGGTACAGAACGTTCGTTTATCTAAAGCTGTTATAATAAGCAGATGGTATTTATTTAACACAACAATTTTTAAATTTTATAGATTAGTCGAATGTTTATTGAAAGTATGACATTATTCATTATGATAACAATTAAATTAAATCCAAATGCTTTAAAATAAAATTTTATTAAATGCTGCTGAATTTGGAAAAAAAAATAATGAGATGTAAGAGACTTTTTAGGATTTCAGATATAAATCATCTGACAGAATTATAGTCATGGGTCTTTCCCAGAGTTAAATCAATTTGTTCTATCTGGACTCTAATAATTTTCCAAAATTCATTTGATTGCTATCTTGGAAATGTGAACACGGTGCCGAAAGTCCAATTGAATTTTGTGACATAACCAGATATCGTCGTGCAATGAACAAAATCAGTGTAGCAATTGCTCGTTTTTCCACTAAAATCGCCATTTCCTTCGTCATCTTCTATGCGCAATAAGTACTCTAGCAAAGCTGGTTTTGAGGTCAACCTTTCCTTTCCCTATTTTCAAAACTACTTATTTTTTAAAGCTTATAATGCTATGTCTATCTAAGCAGTTTTGAGAACCAGTTTTGGAAAATTGAAACAGCACATTTGATCGATTATCACTTTTAGTGGTAATTTTATTAAAATGTCAATTTTTTTTAAATCAAAAAATTTTAAAAAATTGAAATTTAAAGACAATTAAAAAATAATCTTATAAAAATATTGCAATTTAAGCATTGATTGCTATTTATTTATATAATGTATTTATATTCAAATTTAAAGCAACATATTTTTTAGAATCATCGAATTTAGAATTTTTCGGAAGTTTGCGACAAATAATTAAGATTGAATTTCAAAATAATTAAAAATTAAATTTGAACAAGTTCGAACGTACATCATTTGATAATTATATGAAAGCACATAATTCATTTTCTTAAAAATATCACGAAAAAATATCGAGGCATTGGCGGTCTCCAAAGTTGTAGGGTCCCTATATAGTTGCCTATTTTGATTCTTTGTTTATCGGCGCTGTATATATAATACAAATCGAAGCGACAAATTTTGCTGACTTTATTAACAATATGATTCTTTTTTGAGGTTTTTCAATAAAAGAATTAATACAGACTAATTTATATTAAAACTTTTAAATTAAAATTTTAATCATTAATTGCTATATACATGTTTGGAAAGCAAATTTAAATAGCATTCATCAGTGCTTAAAATGCGATTTTGCACATAAAAAAACACGGGCATTGATTTTAACCGATAAAATAGATAATAAACTGTACATATGCAAAATAAATAAAAAATTACTCCACTACATTTACCAAAAATATAAATCTAATAACTTAAAACAAAACATGTTGCAAAATTTATGAAAGCATCGATAAAATTTCAGTACCTTTCACAGACCAGCCGACGAAAGACAAAACTCCATCAGTTCGATCCATCTCATAAAATATTGTTAATAAAAATATATTTCATACAAAAATCAGCGCCAGAATACCAAAACAATGGTCAGACGGACTTTCGTAACCGGATTTCAATTTCAGCATGCACTCTTACGTCTCTCACATCGGAACAATGTTTACAGTATGCATAAAAGCTACCAACCTTGGAACATCACAGCAATTTCCTTCAAGACTTGTCTACTTGAGTGGCAACAGCAACATTTCGGTGGAATTACCGCACAGTGTCAAGGTCGACAAAAGTGTCTGTGAACTTTCCCCCATCAACTTCTACCAAGCACATTTCACTGACGCATTCGTACCCGTAGATGCAAAAGGATGGCCACTGATCACTGGGAAACTACCGATTGTTTTGAACGAATATCACGCCTTTCAGATTATTAGTGTCTTAACTTAGCTGGAAGCCATGCCGAATGTTTTCGATGGAATTGTCTGACCTAGAACAATTGTATAAGGAAAATTGGGTTGTTCTACTAGTGGTTTCACTATTTTCGAAAGAATCACTCGAGATTTATTGGTGATTACAAGTTTTATCTCACCTGTTAACCAGGAAATCGTAAATTTATAACGAAATAGGATGCTTTTAACAAGAATTTCGGGCCACTTATGTTGTTAATGGTCAATTTTCGATGCGTCATGTTTTATGAGAGATTTTATAATGATGTTTTACAAAGTGTGGTGAATTTGTTATCCTTTGAACTTTCTCCATAGATTTTTTATTTAGGAAAATTTGGCTATTTATATGAAGTTTGGTTTATAGGAAAATCCGCTTTGTTAAGAATTTCTTCAACAATCTATTTTTAAGTCTCTACAAGGTCTCTATTAACTCTATTTTTAACAAGGTCAGAATCTCGCAACTGCTTTGATTTTAAGGGTTTCCTTTTAAAAATATAACATGTATCAACAAATAAAAAAAAGGTTGTTTTTTTTTTTTTCAAAAAGAAAATGCCCGATTTATTATGACATCACTATATCAAAATCAAGGGCAGAGCTCTCCCAGAAACTTTATCGACGCTCCCTATTAAAGATATATCCTCACCAGATAAATTTTATACTATTGGCAAGACCATGAACATAATATTCAGAATTTTGTTTTTAGAATCACCATATATAAAAGCTTCCAATTCAATATAATTTATTTAATCAAAAGGTACATACTAAACCTAAAATTCGCTCGACTAAACTATGCTAAGGTTTAAAATTTATCTGATATCAAAAAATCAATTTCCAATGTATGTTTTGCATTTTATTAGCTTACTATCCAATTTATCTAAATTAGGTAGACTCATCTATTATATGTGAATTATGCAATTAAACAGAATTTGGTAATTAAGGTTATTAATATTTTAGAATTGAGCCTAATTTGTTTCAATTAAATAGTTTTTTTTGTTTGAAACAGTGTTTAAAATGAAATGTAGAATTATAAGATTTGCCGATTCCCGTAGTGCGATTTTAGAGCTCAAAATTCTTCGATAAAATAGATTCTCAAAATTTGATCATTACAATTGGATGGGAGAATGCGTTTACAGCGAAATTACTTAGCTAGTGGTTGCAGAAATATGAAGTTTGTTTTTATTTTAAAAAATACGAAAGTTAAAAGTCGAAAAATATTACTTGCTAACACCTTCCAAAAAAGACTGAACTGAATTAAGGTCAAATGACATCATTATTTTTGAAAAGCACTCATTTCAGTGATGCCACTTTTGAAAAAAAAATTATTAACAAAAGAAAGCGAACCAGACAGTCATATTAAGACGAAAAGAAACTTCCTCTGTTCTCACCGAAATACACAAAACATTTCAGATATTCAAATGAAATTAAAAAAAAACAGCTTAACCCTTTACGAAACGAAATTTAAAAGAAAATCCCCACAGTAACATCTTCCCAATAAGGCGGTATACGCTCTGATTCAAAAACTGAAAAGAAGAATCTCGAGTTAGAAATTTTTTTACGCCGATCTTTTGTTTAATTTCCTGCAGCTTCGAATTAAAAATGTTTTCCGACATTTAATGGCTTGTTCGGTTTAAACGCTTTAACCTCCGTCATCGTTTAATAGAGCAGCTTAAGAGCATTCTTTAGTGCATACCTGAACGATTTAATTCGTGCGTTTTGCGTTTCAGGGTCATCCAGTTTCCAACGTTAAGTGATTTTATTTTGGTAAATAAATAATTCTGTCTTCACCATTTATAATCCGTAAGAAATCGTTTTCACTAGAAACTGTTATGAGGAATCTTTTCATTTTAAGATCTACGTCGAAGTTCTGTCAACATTAATCTCGGAAAACGGTAACTGAGAAATTACTATTACAATTAACAAATACTGTTGATACCTAAAAAAAAAATGCCAAAGCCTAGATATTTAACATAAAAAGGAAAACTAAAAGAGCTAGACTCAACAACAGGACTTATTTATCCGTTTTCCAATTCACACTCGCCCTATATTGTGTATATATATATATATTAGTTCAAATTTTCAGTCGTTCAAAAAAAACTTTTTATTCATCCACTCGAGTTTAAATAAAATTTTTTAAACTTGTAGTGGATGGCACTCGATGTTAATATAGTTTCTTTTCCTTTCAAATATTAATTCATGAATTGCATTTTTCCAGTATTTTCTATTTGGATGCCAAATTCGTCGCCAAGCTTATAATTTGATTTACCTAAGATTATTATTAATAATGAATTAAGATAAATTATAATTGGCCAAGTAGGAATCGAATTAATTTTTTTAATATTACTTGTTTGTGTAATGTGGTAATTCATGTAACTTAAAAATGCCGCCAATGGTTGGCTATGCCTTTCACAGATAATTTGCAAAAATAAAGAGCAAAATAAAAGTAAGAAATGAATTCGCCATTATTCGTAAAGTAAAATGTTGGTAACCCAATTAAAAACATTTTGACAGCTGATAGTTCAGATATAGTTTCAACGGAACGTTACAACAATCTATTTTCATTGTTGAGCAATATTTCAAAAATAATGAAAGCCTGGCAACCGGAGTTTAAAAATTTACGAATTGGCCTCCTAGATAGTATGATTTAGCATCATGGGATTTCTATTCGTAGGGTTATTTGAAGTCAAAGGTCTATGCCAACAAGCCCACAAGCACGTATGCATTGAAGGTGGACATTTAACACTGCATCGACGAAATTCTGTCCCATTTATGCAAAATGGTCACGGAAAACATCGACAAAAGAGTGCGAAAATACCACCAAATATTTTGGTAATTTGAGGCGCCGCTTTAAATCTAAAGGGATCTTGCTTACTTTCCCGTCAAGCAATCTATAATTCTACAAAATTTTAATTTTTACAAAATAAATCCTTTGATCTAATCAGTACAATCCACAGTCATTTTTCAATTTATAAAACACAAACGATTATGAACTTTTAAATATCGAAATCTTCAAGTTCAGTTAGATGAGTTTGTGACCAATACAAACTTGCCATTTATTGATAAATACTGAAATCTTATGTTCAGTTTACACTTCCATACAGTTCGATTGCGATTAATTTGTTGTTAAATATCGTATAGAATTCAATTTGAATCATAGGAACATCATAGAATGATAATCTTGTATAGCAATTGCTTTAAATAAAATTAAAAATAAAGTTTGCAGCAAGAATGGCAACAGCTTCAAGCAATCTACTGAAATCTCAATAGGAACACAAATAGTGCGTCATTTGGATTTCCTGTACTGAAAAAGCATGCAGGGTGACAAGTTTTTTTTTCTTTGTTTCTTGTTAAGGTCAAATCTTATCTGTATTCAATGGTTGTTTTCGGTACGGTTTATTTTTGAACTAACTTCTCACTATATTAAAACCGATGAAAGGATAGTAACATTTCAGCAATTGATTATGATTTGGGAAAACATTTCAATATTCAGAAACGATATTTTAAAAAAAAATGAAATCTATGGTCGCAAATTTTAAACTATTATATGAGATTATTATTATTATTAAGTCATTATTTGTCTTAATTTAAATCACTAACAAGTTCAAACCGGCTAGAAATAATCACGAGACTTCTCTGTCGATCTATATTCCCCCCCCCCCCTCTCTACATATAATTTTTTAAAACTTTTATTTCCAATTTTTCTAGCTAGCAAATAAAGTTATGGAGCTCGATCAATTTTGCAATTAAAAAAAAACATCGTTTTTTTAAATATAGACACATGTGTCATCTGATAGTCTCATGATTATTTCACACTGGTTTAAACTGGTTAACGACTTAAATTAATGAAAACAGCTCGTAAGAAATTCAACGAATAAATAATTTGGAAATCAAGTTGTAACTTTAGTTGGCGATAAATCTTTTTGTGATAACCTTCTGCATTATTTTCTAATAACCCTAAAAGCGAAAAATTGATGCCTTAAAAGTGATAAATCGCCAATTTGTTGCCTACGCCTTTTGAGGCTTCGAAAAACCTCATAGCTAAACAAAAAAATGTTTTCACATGATAATACACTCAATATTTATGTAATAATCTATATAGGCTGAAGAAAAGTAATGCAAAAGGTTCCACAAGAAAAATTATTGAACCTAGAGCAGTCAAATAGGCAGAGAATTATTTTTTATATATATAGAACGAGGTTATTAAAAATCTACTTGCCGTTGGAGGTCAGTTTAATGACTTTTTAGGCTGTTAAATGATTTAATATAAAATGCATCTTTAATTAAAAAAACCTTCACTTAATTATTTGATGTAAATGAAAACTTCAGTTGAATCAGTTTAGTGCAAATTTAAAAGTGCACATATATGAAATAAAATCGATAGTTTAAATTCTATCATAACATTTAAGACATTTAAATTAAAATGGGAAATATTGGAAATACAACTGATATAGAAGGAAATGTAACTTTTGACTCTTAAGATAATAAAAAGACCATTTTTGTTATGAAATTGTTTCGAAAGATATAAACATAGATTTAGTCTTAATGATTCTCTATCCGGCCCCATTTCTGTTTTCGGATAAATTTATCCACTGGATAGTTGCTCATGTCTATTATATCTTCATTTCTTCGATTAAATAGATTTTCGTTAATCAGGCGAACTCTCTCCAGAGCATTTCTAATAATATTTTGAGATCTATTCGAAACGTTGAATTAAATGCAGCAGTTAAAATTTTCAATGAAACAATCTGATATTCGCACTATGGTTTGTTTGCATTAGATTGTTGCCAAACGATAATCAGTAATAAGAGAGATTTTTGCGCCACGTACGTTAATATTATATAATTTCTTCAACATTTTAATTTTTAAATGAAAACTAAAATCAATTCTAATACTTTTCTTCAATAACTTAGGATTACATGACTGCGTATGAGCTATTTTTATGCTGTTTAAAAAATTCAAAAAATAAACCCTTCTGTAGTACCGATAATGGTTTTTTTTTTTTTTTTTTTTTGAATAGTGGCAGCAATAGCAATAATGGTTATTGACATTCATGTCAGACAGTTTGGAGTCTTGTGACATTGGACATTATGTCAAGGGTATAAAAACTTCATAACATCTCATAAAAAAAGAACCATTGTTCATCAAAGGATTTTTTTTAATATTTACTTTGGTCCATTTATTCAGGTTTTAAGAACATCTACAGTGAATTAAATGAAACATATGTGGACATCAATAAAGAATTTCAGCCAGTTTTTATGTGGAAGTCCGATTTCAGATTTCTTAAAATTACTTTAAGAGTTGCTCTGAAGTACATACTAATAAATGTGACATTGCTATTAGTTTGATAAACTCTCTATGAATTGTGTTATGTGATATGAATGTTTACTAGTGTAAAACGCTTTATAGGTTAAATCATTAGATTAGAATCACCAAACTTGCTATAAAGTTATTTTTTTGGATAGTAAATAATTAATAAGAGGATTTGTCAAAATTTCTATTAAAATGTTAATAATAATTAATCAAAATTTTAATGTTTTTACATCAATAAAATCGGAACATATAATCGCATAAAATTCATTTTTGAACAATTTTATTTTAAAAAATTGGGCTCTTTGACGGCATCGGTTTTATTTCCTAGGTTTTCTACTCAATTTAAATAAATTAAAAAATATTATAAATATATTTTACAATGCTGTTCATTTTTTTAATAATGCTTTTACATACACGTGAGCTACAGCGTTAGTTATTGCTTCTATGCAAGAGTAAATTAAAAAAAATACGGTAAATAAATCGATTTTAAAAACGATAGAATGGAATTAATTTTAAGAATTTTTAATAGTTTTAATAATATTACAATTTCCGGGTACGAAGTTTGAATCTCATTTCATATTTTCATTTACAGCAAGCTTTTTTAATTATTAGAATAATTGTTTTAATATACTGCAACTATATGTGCTTAAATTTAAACATATGTTAAAAATGTCATTCTTTTTATTTTTTTAATACAGGAACAAAGAATATTGTGAAAATACGAACACGATAAAAAATGAGTTTCGCTATCGCCAAAAAATGTCGAAATCAAAATTTTGAAGAAACTCATACGTTTTGGAACGCTCAGAGTTCGAATTAATTTTTGGAATTTTGTTTGTAATTATGATAGCTTAAAATGCTCCAAATCAGTCCGATAAAATTTTGTATATAGTCTTGAGTTAGAATTTGGTATATAAATTTTAACGTCTGACACATAAAACGTATCAAATTTCGAATCAAATCCGACATGTAATTGTATATTCATATGCGTATAAACGGCTTGGAAAAATGAAACTTTGAATTATTTTCTAATTAAAATTATAGTCCTGCATCACATTTTATTTAAATTGGTTCACAAAATGGAGCCCAAAATGCATGTCCGCTTTTCCTCTTTATACAGAAGGACACAAAATGTTCATGTACGTGACCGTACAAAACTGTGAACGCCAGGAGTGCCCAAAGTTGATTAATTTTTATGAGAGAAGGAGGGATAACATCTTCATCAGGGAATATGCGAGAAAAGTTCGGGGAGACAGTTTTGAAATGGAGTCTTTAATAGGAAAAAAGTATAACATTTCAGCAGTAAGCAAATACAGAATACCACTAACTCCTTTGACGTGTTTATAGATAAAATCTGAATGAATTACGTATTTTTATATGCAAATTTCTGTTATAAAACTCGCGGTTCTATAAAAAGAAATATTTGCGCTCCCATTTAACATCCTTTTGTGCTGCTGTCCCTGAAAAATGTATCAAAACTGCTGTTGGCATCAAGCCCTTGAAGAATGGTTGTTGATTCGGTTGCAGCTGACAATTCTGTGTTGAGCTGCCCACGCTGTCGTTACGTTAGTTTGTGTTTGAACACCTGCCACCTTTCTTTACGACGCATCTGCATTTTGATGTTCAAATGATGTACAAAGTTGACTAATTTCACACACCTCGATGTTGTACGTATATATATATGCATATAAAAAGGCGTGCCTGCCTAAGATGCCACGAATTTTTGCAGAGCTTATATAAAATAATACCTCAGGCTTGCTTTTTTTTTTTGGAATAATTCTGTTATTGAATTATCCAGTTCACATTATGATATTCAGTGGCGGGATTCTGATTGGCTGAGGTAGTGGAATCATTAGGGTCAAACATTTTTTCGCGGAAGATACATTCCATTATCAGAAACATGTATTGTCGTTCTCACACAGTCATTGACTAATTATTTTGTGCCTTTCGTAGTCAATACTATATATATATATATATATATATATATATATAGTCGTTAATAAAATACTTTTTATTCATCCACATTCATTTTTTTAAAACTTGTAGTGATGACACTGGGTGTTAAAGTTTTTTTTCCTTCAAATATTTATCCATGCATTAAATTTAATTACTTTTTAATATTTTAAATAGAATTTTAGCAGCTTGTAATGAAAATCGAAATCGATCGGCTGTATCTGAATTGGTAAAAGGCAAATTTGGTGAAATTTCAGTATTTTTCGCGTAAAGTTGAAGAATGCGAGTTAAATTCTTGCGAAAATCAATCATTTTTTGATGGTTATTTAATAAAAAGTAACTAAAATAAAAAATTTCTTTGTTGATTTAAGGTATCTGACTACGTCCAAAGGAAAATTTTTAAAAACCTATTTATGATTTTTCAGATGTAGGGTCAATTATTAACATTATAAATACAAAAACAACTACTTAAAAATATAATATATTTTGAGAAATAGGAGAATGTGCTGTCAATTTTAATGAAATTTAACAGAAACGGTTAACACTCTACAGAAAAATGTAATACAGCACTGCTATTTTTCTCTTCACACAAGTTATAGAATATAATGATGAATGGAATGAAACAAAATCTAAGAAAAATCTTAAGATGCAAAGCAGGTATGGGCAAAAATATACGAATATATATCATTTTCCCCATAAATTCACGACATAATTTTTCTAAAAACACATATTTATGAAAAAGTATTTCACCAACAATAAAACTTTTGGTTCGTTTCATTGTCCATATAGTATAAAAAAATACGTTGACGATTTTAAGCTAAGATCTTAGATCTCTTAGATTTTAAAATATCACATTAACGGTGGAGAATTTTTATGAAAATTAAAATTGAAGTGAAACCCACATTATGGTTGAAAAATACGTTTTGCTTAAAATTCCCCTGGATGATAGTTCAGGCCTTCCTTTTCCTAGAAAAGTTAAACTGTTTTAAAAAAGTTTGAACTACAAGAAATGATAATAATAAATTCGCCAATGAGACTTACAGTGTTTTTAATGAAGTCGGATACCTTAAGTAGGAATTGAATGAATTTTTTTTTAATTCCTTGATTCAAATTTTGCTCATATACAGGCAAACTACCCATTAATGAGTTTTTTTCCCTTTATAAAATTGATACAATTTCTAGTACGTGGATATATGCCAAATTTCACTCTCGTCTTTTTTATGTTTTTCGCATATAAACATGCTTTCAAAAAGAATTATTTCTGATATGGGAAGATCTGAAATGTGCAAATTTTTCAAAATCTCGAGCTGATATAGCTTATAGCCTAGTACACTTCATCTAAGTAAAGAAAGCTCATTTTCATTCAAAATAAATACACCAAGTTTCACGAAGACTATAAACGCAAAACTTGGGGAAAATAAAGGCATCATCCAGAACAGCATGCACTAAAAGCTGAATCAACTGTTTCTGGACAAAATCACTCGCAAATGAAAATGATATGTTACTAATGCTAAAAATAAATCGAACTTTGTAATCGGTTGCACGGAAAAAAAGTGCTTTTTCGCTGATACAAAACGTTTTCACCGATCACGTGTTTATAGATTTATATCAAAGATATCAAAAGAATTTTCTTCCCTCACGTTCATGTTTTTTAACTCTGTTATAGTCTTTGCGCAAAATTGATAGCTTTGTCCATCAAAATTTTGGATCATTATTTGGTTATATTTCAGATTTTGTAGTTGCCAATGAATATTATATAAGTTTGTATAAATGCTAAAAGAAAATAATTTTTTTAAAAATTGTCTAATTACAAAATATAATTCAGCCAAATGTGGCTAATTTGAATCTAAGAGCCAAATAAAACAAAAAAAGGTACTTCTCCATTAAATGGGTGCAGTAAGAAATCGACAAATAATTTTGAATTCCGCCTAATTTGGCGCCATATGTTCACTTTGTTTTGTTTTATCATCCACTTCACTTGGTGACTTGGTTCGCGTTCAGTTCACATTGGCGGCATTTGCGCCCAGATAACGGAAAAATACCGCCAAAAAATCATATAGCGATAAAAATTTGATTTATCTATAAATTTGAAAGAAAAACTGGATAGAAAAATAAGTATAGTTAAAGGAAATAGCAATTTTTAAACTGAAAACGGCATTGTATAGCATTA
>JAPMOQ010012811.1:80325-102307 GCA_026543055.1 Argiope trifasciata
TATATATATATATATATATATATATATATATATATAGTCGTTAATAAAATACTTTTTATTCATCCACATTCATTTTTTTAAAACTTGTAGTGATGACACTGGGTGTTAAAGTTTTTTTTCCTTCAAATATTCATCCATGCATTAAATTTAATTACTTTTTAATATTTTAAATAGAATTTTAGCAGATTGTAATGAAAATCGAAATCGATCGGCTGTATCTGAATTGGTAAAAGGCAAATTTGGTGAAATTTCAGTATTTTTCGCGTAAAGTTGAAGAATGCGAGTTAAATTCTTGCGAAAATCCATCATTTTTTGATAGTTATTTAATAAAAAGTAACTAAAATAATAAAATTTCTTTGCTGATTTAAGGTATCTGACTACGTCCAAAGGAAATTTTTTGAAAAATTAAAATTTTTAAAAACCTATTTATGATTTTTCAGTTGTAGAATCAATTACTAACATTATAAATATAAAACAATTACTTGAAAATATAAAATATTTTGAGAAATAGGAAAATGTGTAGTAAATTTTAATGAAATTTAACAGAAACAAATAACACTCTACAGAAAAATGTAATACAGCAATGCTATTTTTCTCTTCACACAAGTTATAGAATATAATGATGAATGGAATGAACCAAAATCTAAGAAAAATCTTAAGATGCAAAGCAGGTATGGGTAAAAATATACGAATATATATCATTTTACCCATAAATTCACGACTTAATTTTTCCAAAAACACATGTTTATGTAAAAGTATTTCACCAACAATAAAACTTTTGGTTCGTTTCATTTTCCATATAGTATAAAAAAATACACGTTGAAAATTTTAAGCTAATATCTCTTTTAGATTTTAAAATATCACGTTAACGGTGGAGAATTTATGAAAATTAAAATTGAAGTGAAACACAAATTATGGTTGAAAAATACGTTTTGCTTAAAATTCCTCTGGATGATAGTTCAGGCCTTCCTTTTCCTAGAAAAGTTAAACTGTTTTAAAAAAGTTTGAACTACAAGAAATGATAAAAATAAATTCGCCAATGAGACTTACAGTGTTTTTAACGAAGTCGGATACCTTAAGTAGGAATTGAATGAATTTTTTTTTTTAATTCCCTGATTCAAATTTTTCTCATATACAGGCAAACTACCCATTAATGAGTTTTTTTCCCTTTATAAATTTGATACAATTTCTAGTACGTGGATATATGCCAAATTTCACTCTAGTCTTTATGTTTTTCGCATATAAACATGCTTTCAAAAAGAATTTTGTTCTAATATGGAAAGATCTAAAATGTGCAAATTCCTCAAAATCTCGAAGTCAATATATTAGTCTTTATGATATAGCTTATAGCCTAGTATACTTCGCCTAAGTAAAGAAAGCTCATTTTCATTTAGAATAAATATATCAAGTTTCATGAAGACTATAAACGCAAAACTTGGGGAAAATAAAGACATCATCCAGAACAGCATGCACTAAAAGCTGAATCAACTGTTTCTGGACAAAATCACTCGCAAATGGAAATGATATGTTACTAATGCTGAAAATAAATCGAACTTTGTAATCGGTTGCACGGAAAAAAAGTGCTTTTTCGCTGATATAAAACGTTTTTACCGATCACGTGTTTATAGATTTATATCAAAGATATCAAAAGAATTTTCTTCTCTCACGTTCATGTTTTTTAACTCTGTTATGGTCTTTGCGCAAAATTGATAGCTTTGTCCATCAAAATTTCGGATCATTATTTGGTTATATTTCAGATTTTGTAGTTGTCAATGAATATTATATAAGTTTGTATAAATGCTAAAAGAAAGGAATTTGTTTAAAATTGTCTAATTACACAATATAATTCAGCCAAATGTGGCTAATTTGAAGCTAAGAGCCAAATAAAACAAAAAATGTGCTTTTCAATTAACTGGGTGCAGTAAGAAATCGACAAATAATGTTGAATTCCCCCAAATTTGGCGCCATATGCTCACTTTGTTTGGTTTTATCATCCACTTCGCTTGGTGACTTGGCTCGCGTTCTGTTCACATTGGCGGCATTTGCGCCCGGATAACGGAAAAATACCGCCAAAAAATTATATAGCGATGAAAATTTGATTTATCTATAAATTTGAAAGAAAAACTGGATAAAAAAATAAGTATAGTTAAAGGAAATAGCAATTTTTAAACTGAAAACGGCATTGTATAGCATTACATTCACACAAATTATATATATATATTAAAATAATTTGAACAATTATTTTTAATTTATAAAATTTGTACAAAATTTAATGCTATGTGATGCCGCTTAATAATAATTTCTAAAATTATTAAGGCCCAAAAATCATTTGTAAATTTATTTTTAGTACATAGTAGTTTTATATTAAAAATACCTAATAAATAAATTAAAAATAACTATGCATAATTTTTTAAAAATAAATGATTATAATAAAATTTTATAATTTTAATAAGCAAACATTATTAGCAATTTAAATTTAGTAAATGATGAACAAAACTTTAAAATAAATGGTATTTTTCATTACTAATATACAGAAAGTCTTTTAATAAGTGAAGTGCATTTCATCTTTTTTTTTTCCATTGAAAACTTTGTACAGCAATATAATTTATTAATAATTTAAGAGTTCAAAAAACCCTTAAAGATATAACAGAGATTATTTAATTAGCGGAAATAATTCAGAATTTCTTTTTATACCAACTGTTTGAGGTTGGATTTCGAATTACTAAAAATAAACTTGAATTGAAGATGGTTGTAAATAAACCATTTAACCACGTGGTCTTCTTGGGCAGAGTTAGCTGCCAATTAATTATGTGTGGCGATAGGTTGTTGGCGAAATTGTGCCATTGTGCAGGTTGAATTCCGCCAAGCATCGAACCAGCGATGTTTGGGTTTGAAGTTCAGTAACTTATCCATTCGAAAAAAGCGTACGCTCATGTCTAGTGCTGTTACTGGCTTATTAAGATGTCACCACAATACTCCCCTACCAGTGAGTCGGTTGAGACGAACGATTTTTATAGCGCCAAATGCTATGGAGAGCGAAACAGTGTTTTCGATGGCACCAAGCGTTTTGGCGAGCGAAGAGAGTGTTTTTGTACCGCCTAGCATTTTGGCGCGCGAAGAGAAAATTTCGGTACCTTCAAGCGTAAGCAATAATTATTGACTGCAGATCAGAAGGTTGCGTGTTCAAATCACGTCCAGGTCACCAATGTGGTGATAGGTTGTTGGCGGAATTGTGCCATTGTGCAGGTTGAATTCCGCCAAGCATCGAACCAGCGATGTTTGGGTTTGAAGTTCAGTAACTTATCCATTCGAAAAAAGCGTACGCTCATGTCTAGTGCTGTTACTGGCTTATTAAGATGTCACCACAATACTCCCCTACCAGTGAGTCGGTTGAGACGAACGAGTTTTATAGCGCCAAATGCTATGGAGAGCGAAACAGTGTTTTCGATGGCACCAAGCGTTTTGGCGAGCGAAGAGAGTGTTTTTGTACCGCCTAGCATTTTGGCGCGCGAAGAGAAAATTTCGGTACCTTCAAGCGCAAGCAATAATTATTGACTGCAGATCAGAAGGTTGCGTGTTCAAATCACGTCCAGGTCACCAATGTGGTGATAGGTTGTTGGCGGAATTGTTCCAATGTGTAGATTGAATTCCGCCAAGGATTGAAGCAGCGATGTTTGGGTTTGAAATCCAGTAACTTATCCATTCGACAAAAGCGTACGCTGATGTCTATTGGTTATTACAGGCTTATTAAGATGTCACCATATATGTAAATACCACGTGGTCTCACTGTTGAAGTTAGTATATTCTTTCTTGTAGCAGTAGCGAATTTGACCCTCATACGAGGGGGAGTGTGATCTTGGCTCTATCTTGAGAAATTTTATGCGTAATTCTCTAGGTCTTCTTTATATGGCGTTATCATGTGCTTTTCCTTATTGATGTTAGCCAATAAACCACATCAAAGACAACCTGCCTCTTCAAATCATTTTACCCGGAGAGCAATCTTCACTATCAAATAAATTATTGTGCAATCCAAAAAAGCAATAATTTTCAATAACATAACGTTAACCCTTTAAACTGTGTTGCCCGAGGGCTACATGTGCATTGATTTATCGAATTTGTATGATAAATTGGATGATAATTAATAACGATTATAATTCAATATTAAAATTGCTTCTAATTCATAGATAAGTCAAATATTCAATGGATTTCTATTTGAATCAAAATAAGAAAATATTCCAAAAATAGAAAGTGTCATCTTATTAGATAGTGAAGATAAAGGGTTAAGAGGAAATTCAGAATGCAATTTTAAATAATTAGAAATGTTCGAATTAAAATTTAGATCCACAATATTCGCTTTCTAGTTGTTATGACTTAAATTTGCATTAAAAAAAATTCTTCACTATTTTTTTCCAATGATTTTAGGAAAAATACCACATTTAATTTTCTGAACACATTTATTAGGATACATTATTTCATTATGAAACATTTCATTAAATGTAATGGCCGGATGTAATAACCACAGTATTCAAGCATTTATTTCATTTCCAATAACCTGATTCTTGTCCCCATTTTCAATTTTTAAATTCTAGTATCGTCAGCAAACACAAAGTTCTAAAATATTATTTTAATTTCAACATGTGTAAATGCTTACACGATCGCATTGATTTGTGCAATGGAAATTCCATTCTTGGCGTGATACGCATAAATACCAGATGATTAAACTTCGAATGTTCGCTTCACGCTTTTAAATGCTTTGAATGCATTTTAAAAGAGTAAAGGTAGATTAAAGTATGATTAAACTTTTCAAAGAGATCAGTCAAATGTGGTAAAAAAATTTGATTTAATTTTGATATTTTTTTAAAATATGCTTTTGAATATTTTGGTATCAAAATCATAAACGATTTAAATCAGATTAATCTTTGAAAGTTAATAAATATTTATGATGAGTAATAAAGAAAGTAATTGATCACAGAATATATATTTGAGATTTACACTCATATATTTGTATATTTGATAAAATTTATTTTATGAAAACGATGCAAAGCAACAATTTTCTTATGTAAAATCCGTGTATGCTATTATTAATGCAATCCGATCGATCTATTTCAATATACTATGTTTTCTTACGACTTTTTTTATAGATTTTTTAAAAAGTAGATATTAAAGTTTCTGTAAATTTTAAGTCCTGTTTATAAAGGAAAAAAGGTGGCTGATAAAATTTTTTAAACAACATCTTTCTTATCTTTTCATACGAAGAAATCTGTAAACATTTCTTTAGGATTTTTACATAACGATCCCCTTTTACTCAGTTCTTTTGTTCCTCAATAGATGGCAGCACTATACTTTTGTAATAATTTTTGTTTCTAGATTACCAGGTATGAAGAGCACTCGGCAACTTCTACATTCAACTTATTTGAGTAATCCTCAAGTAGATGAAGTACAAAAGTTACATTAATTTGTTGATAATTGACGCATCAAATAAATAATAGTAATTAATAGTAGTAGTTCAAAGTAAATTGAGTATAAATATACCAATTATAATTCCTTACGATGTTAATAAATTCAAAATATATCTAATTATTGATATAATGCAACTATTTTTATTGCCAGTCAGAATATAGTTTCTTTAATCATCAGTATATCAATTTATCTACAATGCTCATGTTTATTCTATAGGTTCATTATTGTGTTTCATATTTATTATTACTTCTGAAATTTAACCAGAGAATCGCCAGTCATAAATTATAGATTTTTAAAGCCTTAACTGAAAACTTATACGACATCAATATATTTTTATAAAAATTCAAAATATATCCATTTTTTGAAGAGTTTTTATAAAACCTTTTAGAGGTTTGTAGGTTTCAGCAAAAAAACACATATTCTGGCAACATATCCTTTATGGAGTATACATACTTAGCAATGATTTATAGGAAATTTATGAATATTATAAATATAATAATAATGTCGAATTTTAACTTTGAATTAACACGATTTACCCTAGCATAAATAAACAGTACCCTTCGAAAAATGTAAACGCGTTTTGTTTCAGTATAAAACAATCAATTTAAAATATATTAAAAAATTTATAATTCTACACAAATGAACAATAAGAAATATCGAAAATTTTGAATTTACTCGAAGATTTAAACATTTTATGCGGTGCACATTGTTTGATTGATATTTTAATAAAATAACGAATTTAACTTCATGTCTTTAATTTAATACGTTAATGATTTAATTTAGGTTCAACTTTTATTTGTGGACATTTATGAAAATATTTATTTATTTATTTATTACTAACTAGTTCTCGGCACACTGCTGCCATATAAGAAATAATTTTTTAAATATCGTTTGGAATTCGAAATAGCTGTCTTGTTTAATAATGAATAATAGAAAGAATGAAATTTATTTTCTTGTTGACATTGAATATGTTCAATGAAACTGAATTATAAACAAAATAAATATTTCTTTTTTTTATTTTGTTATTCAAGTATACTTCAGCGTAGGCAATGTTTTTTTTCCTTATTCAGCAAAAAAACTAATAAATTTCTTGGAAGTTCAACTCGAGAGCATTCAACATACAAATGGCCATGTGAAAAATGTGGATTTTCTAGTTCAAAGTAATAAATTGGCTAAGTTTTATAGCCATCGGTTGGACGGTACGGCAGCGTATAAAATACGAACAAACGAATATTCCTTTTTATATATTATATACAATACTTGCTCTAAGTTTATAATCTTTCCGCAAGTACTACCAATAAATTGGCAATGTTTTATCGCAATTGGAGGAAAGGCAAGAATGTGTAAAAGATACGAAAACATAAAAATTCGATTTTATATATTAGATTAAACGAAATATTGATTTAGTTTCAGTTAAATCATGGACACATAACTTCATGTTAATGATCAAATTGGCAAAGTTGTGTTATTTTAATAATCTTGCACATATTCTGCTCATTGTGTAAACGAATTTAATAAGATGAACTTAATTGCGTAGATAATTTTTTGGTTTAACAGTTGTAGTTAATCGAGAATTAGTTGTAAATCAAAGAAATGGGGAATTAAAATATTAATTAAAATTATAAAACTCCCAAAACCCGACAAATTCCACATTTGCATTTATTTAAGCTAGAAACGATGATTTATTTTCAAATTTTTTTAATGAAATAGTAATTGAAAGTAATTATATATTTTTTGAGGGTAGGGGCTTCCTATAATATGGATATTAACACAGGCAAAATCATTGCATTTTAATTAAGAATTCTCCAAAATAATTTCAATTTCGAAATTTAGTTCGAAATGCCGTCGAGGCATACCTTTGTCCAGATGCAGGTTCCTGTTTTTCACAACTCGAATGATATCATTTTCTCGGAAGCTCAGAAGAGTCGCCTCTCTAGTGACGTAATCAGCGACTGCCCGCACGTACTCGTGACCACCCTGTAGACAGAAATATATTCGAATTATATCGTCAGAAATATAGGTGAATATTATTCTATAGAAATTATGAGTAAAATACTTCGTTTTATTGTATTAATATGGCAATAAAAAAGCTCATTTTTAAGGTTAATAATTCCTTAACTTTTTATTAACACAAGGGATCTATTTCAGTATGTATATATAAAAAAATCTGACACAATTTGTAATATTGCTAATTATTTAAATTATACCGAATCGTATTTCGTATGCCAGTGCTCAATTTTGACAGCTATATGAGTTTTAGCTCAAACATGGACCTCAAATCAAGTCAAAAGATTCTAAATAATAATTAGTGAAATCATTTGATCGACAACATTTTTTATTAAATGTAAAAATGAATGTTTTTGATAGTTATTACTAAATGAAAAGGCATAAAATCTTATTCTATAATCAGTAATTTCAATAGCTGTCTATTAAACCTTTGCTCTTGGAAAAGTAAAGAATTAGGTTTATAGAAGATTACTACTTTCAAGTTAGGTTTATACATTTATACAAGTTCTTGTATTAGGTGTAAATATTGGCCTAATACAAGAACTTGTTTATTGCTCCGAGAAATAAGCACGCACGCACACACACACACACACACACACGCGCGCGCGCGCGTTTTAAGTTGCATTTCCTTGAGAAATTAATTTACATGTGCAGATTAAAAAATGTAAATTAAAAAAACACACAAAACAATAAAATATAGCTTTTTATATGGTGAAATAAAGAGAGATCCGATTGCAAAGAATTTCACAAGTTTTGTTATTATTACAGTTCAGTTTTATCTTTAAATGTGAAGAATGAATTTATATAACTTATAATCATTATAAAATAGCACTTACTTGTGCAGCTTCCACACAATAACGTTCCACCATGTTTCTGATTTTCTCAGCCTGAAATTTTTTTAAATGATCAGTATATTTAAAAAAAAAATTATATCAAAAAGCAGTGAAGGCACAATATCATTCAAAATATGACATTCAAAATTATAATTAAACAATATCATTCAAACAAGAGGAAAAAACTTCAGAAAATCAATCATATGAAATTCATGAATCATTTAGAGAAAATTTAACGTTAGATGGTTGCAGCAAATTTAATTTAAAAATTGTTTTAATTTCATTAACAGATATATATGGAACAAGCAGCATTGAATGTGCTGTTGTAATAATGTCAACAACTGAAAAATTACCACATTTTTTGAAGGCTTTCAAATTTATAAATAAAACAGAATTTAAACCAAGATCTAAACCAGAAATATTTGAGATGCTCAATTTAAAGAATGAATTTCAACAATGAAGGAATAGTGTTACTTAAATGCTGAAAACTAACAAATCCTTTTTTCACGACACACAGAAAATTAAAATAAAATAAGAAAAAAAAAAAAAAAAAAATTTTTACCGAAAAAAAGGCAAAAAAGATCGAAAAAAGCAATTTTAAATTATTTTTTTTTTCGAAATAAAAATGAGATTACACTTTTTTTGGTAAAGTTTGGCACAGAAGATGACATAAGTTTTCATAAATATTATAACTGAAATAATTAATACATAACAGTTATAATACAATATAATATCACTTCTCACCACATCAAATTTGCAATTACAATTAATGAACAGTTATATTTTAAACTGAGAGTTGAGCAGAGAAAATTCGACAAATGTGTTTTTGTTTTTGATATCTTCCGTTAACAAAACAATATTCAGCAATTGCAAGAATAAATATGCGTAAGTATATATTATCACAAGTGTTATTAATTAATTGTTATTAGCAACAATCAATCAAATTAATAAAAACTGATCACATTAATCGCAGTACATGCTACTAAAGAAAGATAAATGTTTAATTAGCATTGAGCTTTAATTTATAGTTTAAAAACTTGTAGCATCCCAAATTATTCCATAATTTAAAAATTTATATCATTCAGCATTCAGTGTTATTCCATAATTATTTGAAAATTCAATATTATTCCATAAAATTTTGAGCATTCAGTATTATTCCATAATTTGGAACATTCGGTGTTATTCCATAATTTAAAATTTAAAGTCTTTAGGATTATTCCATAGAAAAAAAAAATTGGAGCATTCAATGTTAAGCCATAATTTAAAAGATGAAATGTTTAACATTTAAAAAACAGTTTAACAAAATTTATTGCTATAGGCATGATATACAAAGACAATTTATAAATTTAAAAAATTGAAAGCAAGCCATTGTTTAATTAATTACTTTATCATATATTGAATATAAAGCATCGTTTCTTAGGTACGCCGTTTTATGACAGTCTTTTCATTGACGTATTAATTTTTTTACAGTATTTATAAGACTTTGTATGCTAATATTAATACCAGAAAATTACAAACACTTGTTTCATAGAAATTACAGCAGGTACCCATGAACCAGGATATCACCATATAATTCTTCCTTCTTGATGAAGTATGATTCATTGAATACCCGAAGTACGTGCTTTATTTGTTATAAACACTCGTTCAGATGGGTTTGGGGAACAGGAAGATTTTCTGAGATCACTCAAATGATGTCTGCTACCATATACTTGCTGAATCAGCTAAGCGAAGGAGTTTTTCTTCTTTTTTTCTAACTCTTAAAGCAATTTTCAAGAAATAAGGAGTAGAGGATTTTTTTTTTTTGTCATTGAAATGTATTCTGAGGTCTATATATATTTTCTTTTGTAGGATGTATTCTGAGGTCTCCAAACTGTCATGGTATTCTGATTCTGATGTGTTTTGATGATGGTTAGGTGTGTGCCCAAAGTGGCGTTACACCGGTAAAAAACTTATAATTACAACTTAAGAAAATATTATCTAAATAGCCATCAAAAGACTCGCTATTCAAACATAAATTTCCCATGCACATGTACAAGATGCAAAAGAAGCTAAAGGCAGCGCCAAAAAAACAACATTGAAATAAAATAAAAAGCACAGAGAGAAAGATTATAAAAGCATTAAAGATAAATTAAAGCATAGAGGATAGACAAATGAAATAATAAGAAAAATAAACAAATCAAAAAATAAAATATAAATAAATAAATAGATAAAATATAAGTAATTAAAATATAAATAAACCTTAAAAATAAAGAATATACATTAGATCAGCCTTAGAGTCCATTATAGTAGAATTTATTATAAATTTTCCTTGCTTTCAAAATATATTAGAATTTCAAATAATTGCGTTGTATTTATAGTATTCTGTATTATAGAATACAATGTATCTAAACACCGTAGTTTTAAATATATTTTTTCAAATCCAATTTTTCAAAACTTTTCATTTGAACGTAGTCAGATACCTTACGTACTTCGCTTATCATTGTTTATTCGTTTGAATCAAATTATTAAAAATTATACTTGAATTATATCCAAAGGCTTACCTTGTGGGAGTATAAAGTCATCCAACCACCATTCCTGAGAAGAATCTGTAACGTACTGCTTCGGGGTACACTCACTTCAGCTATATCTTCAAAGCTAAAACAAAAACATTCTATAATTAGCAAAAATTACCCTAATTTCACATGATCATTTGCACGAATCGGTTCAAATCCTCACACAATATCTCAAACTCAAGTGCCCGATTAAATATCGTGCGTTTTAATAAGCAAAGTCTTTTAACTTTGAAAAGACAGAACTTTAAAATGTTTCATTTCTAGTGTGAACTCGTAACTCTAAATGTTTGCACTTGATAAAGAATCCTGTAAATATGTCAAATAACCCGGTACTTGTTCAGGTAAAACTAAGCTTCAGTTTATCGTTTTTATGACAGTGCGAAAGATAAAGGTTGAAGAAGTGGACTATTAAATTGAATTGTGTCTGTGTAGTTACATAGGTATGCCTTTTATTACAAATTGTTTATGCAAGTCAAACAAAAACATTTTTCTTTGTTTTGAATGTTAGTGTAGCTAAGCAAGAATTAATACTGGTATTTTCCAAGTTATTCTGACTATTAATATAATAAAAATGCGGATGTTATTATTTTACTAGTCGCTTTTGGCGTTAAGTTTTTCAATTCTCTGAAGTGTATTTCTTCTTCTAACTACATAATCGTCGAGATTCAAAAGCAAATCAAAAATTTGAAAGGTAAAAATATCTCGATAGTTTTTGCATATGTTCGTGGACTCAAACTATTATGGAAATGAGGCTTATTGATTGGCCGATTTGGCTTGCAATGGCAACCACTAAGTGCAAAATTGGACATCGTCGTTAACATTCCTAAATCCTTTCACAGGAAGATTTCGAGTGAAAAAATAGTGGATTCTTGGAAGGAAGAATACTTCATTTCAAATAAAGGGAGCTTAAAAAAGAAATCTTTTCCATCCATTAATAAGAGACTATCATGCCACTAATTTTATATTAAGTACAAAATAACCCAATTTTTCACTAGTCATAGAAACTTTAAAAGCTGTCTGTATAAATTTAATTTGTCTTGTAATATTGGTGGCGAGGAAAATGCCGAATTCGTGCTCCTTCTGTATTTTAAGTTTGTCAGCGAAATACAGATCCCAAGACTGGCTCTCAAGGGCATTAATATAAATTGGCCTCCAGATTTTCATCAGAAGTGCTTTTGAAAATTTCTGTTAACTTATTTTTAATATCCAAAATCCAGCATGATTGTTAATTTCTTCTTTTTTAATGTAATGCGTTGTATGCTTGTGTAAGCTCCGTGTGATACTTTGTGCTGCACGGGGTTTTTTTTATATAAATGTTTCAATTAAAAAAATACACATTGGATTTCTTGGCTGTTATGTTCATTTACAATTTCAGCTATTTAATTGATTAGACTGAAAATACGAATTTAATGGAACCAGTCTATTGCCAATAATTGCGCATGCAAAACCTCTCGCAAAATTCTACGAAAACGAAAATAAAAATCCACGAAAGTATGCAATTTTTTCTAAGATTTAGCTCTGAAGGGAATATGTAGTTGAATAATTTGATGGAACAATCATATTAATTTAAATTTCATAATAATGATAGAACAATCATTTTTGTGTGATATTTTCAGAAGATTTAGCTGAAAAATATTGAAAAATTATCTAATTTTTAATGCTATTTTTATATTTTAACTCAAAGAGGTCGGTCAATTTAAAAAAAGAACTCGTTTGTCAAATATGGTTTTTGTCATGATCAGACGAAAAACGATAGAATGCATAAAAGCACCAAAATGTAACAGTTTGCTCACTTTTTTCGATTTCTACCATAAGTTCATATTCTCCTTATATATATCTTGTTCAAATTCTCAATCGTTAATAAAATACTTTTTATTCATCCATTCGAGTTCAAATACAATTTTTAAAATCTTGTAGTGGATGACACTCGATATTAAAACAACTTTTTTCTTCAAATATTTATTAAGCTTTTCCAGTAATTTCTATTTGTTCGGTTAAAGCCGTCATCAAGTTTTGAAATTTTTCTTTATTAATCTAAGTAGGAATTGAATTAATTTTTTTATTACTTGTTTTAAATTAATTCTTACTTTGAAATTATAAAAAATAGCTCTTTACGCAATTACAACAGAACATCTAAACGATATTAAAAAATATATAAAAAATATTTTTGATTTTATTTTATTTTGAACTTTTAAGTATTGTTTAGGTAAAATTTCGTAACCTGAATCTGCAAGTGACTATTAATGCAAATCATAATCATTTAAGATTTCGTATACTTGTACTTATTTTTCAAAGTTTCTCACAAATCGATTAGCTCCAAGAATTTTAAACAGAATATAGCCTACATACTTGCACCTTTAGTCTGATGATGAGAATTTAGCAATAGACTCGTCATATAAGAAAGTGCGTTTATTGCATACTTCTTCTTGCATACAGCCGGCCACTGAACGCAGCAGTATCGAGAGCATTTGTTGTGATCGACTGCTGAATAAGTATTGTCCATCGACAGATCAGTCAAGTTAACATTCCTTTCGGGGTAGTAAATAGCTGCCTTTCTCTCCATCTGCACTCTCTCAAACAGTTGGAATGAAACTGTCAATTTTTAACACCATATCCTTCAGGGTTTTAAGATTACCTGGTACCATCAGTACTGTACTAAAATCATTATTGACCATCTTCAGGTCCTTCCTTAACTCTGAGATCTCCATGCATTCCATTAAATAGTGGCAAACCGTACTCATTTCTCCACAAATGCGTTTAATGCTTACTGCATGTGTAACAATGCCTATTTTGCAGAAAGCTCAGACATTTACATGATTTTTCATGCTTTTTTGCAATTATGAGCCCTATTGTAGGTATCTTTTTAATTATAAGAGACAAGAACAGGTCCAAATTGATGCTATGTTTGGGATTTGGAGCCAGTTGAAGTATTAGGTTGTTCGGAAAGTAATTTCGTTTTTTCCTGACAAAGGATTTAATTGCATTTTTCGCACCCAATTTCATACTTAAACCGCAAAATCATTTTATGTTTTAAGAGCTGATATAGCAAGGCTTGAGTGTGAAAAAGTGCAGCTGATTCTTCGCAGTAGTTTTTGGATGGTGCCCTTTTAAATATGGAAAGCAATAAACAGCATTTTTTTCTTTTTTGCTATAAAAGGTAAAAATGCTGTTCAAGCCAGAAATAAATTAGCCAATATGTGTGGAGAAGATGTGTTAACAGTACATCAGTACCAGAACTGATTTGCAAAATTTTTCCTTCAAATGAGGAGGCCAAAAACCACCTCGATCAGTTTTTTTTTACAGCAAAGACCAAAACTTTTATGAGCGTGTAATCATGTTACTACCAAAAATATGGCAAAAGGTATTAGACCAGAATGGCAATTTTATAATTTAATAAATAATTTATTCATTAAACGAAAATTTCTTTTCATTTTGACACAAAAATACGAAATGATTTTCCGAACGACCCAATAAATCTTCAATGGTAATTTATTGAATTGAGATATTATGGAGATGATATCTACACACATAGACTGGCCTGATAGTATTACCTGATAGTATCGAGTACCCTGAGGTAGTCGCATATTGCGTCACGTTCTCTTCGAACCAATCTGACTCCAGAATGAGATATCCCGAACAGCTGGACATTGGGAAGATTACGACCGCCCTATGGTATAGGAAAAATTTATTAAAAGCAAAATCGCAATTTTTGATGCGTTACAAATTTGAAAAAATATATTAACAAGATTTTTGTTGCACGCAAGTACAATTTATGACAGTCCTTCATTTAAAAAACGAACAAATTATGATGGTTATTGTTAATGATTTAGAAATCCACGATGGCTTTTAGAAACTGAGCAATTGTTATGCAAAGAACTGATTATTACGTTATGATTTTCATAGTATTTTAAATTTAAAAAATATATTCATAGTGGAAAATAGAGTCAGATGTAAAAAACTAATATTAAAAGTACAAATTGGTTCTACTAAAAATTACAGATAAATTTACAACAAGAGATTTTGAAATGAATTTTTTGATATTGCAAAATCATTTTATTTTTCAAAAAAATTGAAAATTAATATTTTTATTCAATGTTCAAATGTATTTCTTCGATTTGTAATAAAAATAAATTATTTTATAAATGAAAAAAATGTTCTGTTAATGGATTATATCGGAATAAATGCAATTTCAAACATGTGAAAAAAGCTGTAATAACCAGTAAAATAATTTTTTAAGTCTATATAAAATATTTTAAATAGCAAACGATAAAAACATAAAAGCAAACGATAATTTCGTAATCAATTACGCATAACTGTGGATGTTGATTAAATATTTAATAAATAATTACAGCAAACAAAAATGCAAACGATAATTTTGCAATCATTAAAATATTTGAGCTGATATAAAAATTGAAATAAATCATTGCACCAAAACTTTTATCCAAGTGGCAACTAACTGTAATCTGTAAATTAAAATTCAAACAAATATGAATTTAAAAAAATGAAGCTAAAGATGTTGGAACTTACAGAGATAGGGAAAAGCCTTGCAAAATAATTAGGGAAGTCTTTAGCGACATCTACGACGTTTCTTTTCATCGTTAACTTGATAGTGTTGGAATGGAGAGTGGAAGACGTGATGCCGTAACCATCTATTCAAATAAAGAGCAAACATTGAAATAATTTTTTTACAATTACAGATTTGTAAAATACTTTCACAAGATACAAAACTGTTTAATTATATTAGTTTAGAGTATCTAAAAAAATTTAATGTAATTTAATAGAATAAATGAAAAAAATTTGATATCGAAAGTAAGCGTTAGCTATTATAAGTTTATTATGCCATTAAGGAAATTTTATTGTCTATAAAAAAACTATCCACAAATAGTTATGTTCAAATTTCATATAATCTGCATTTATCTAAAATATTTATGGAGTTTTTAAAACCTACTATCGTCTTTTCCCCTTATCAATCCCAAATGCAAATAAAAACTATCTGTAGTTGCAAGTTCGAAAAATGAGGAAATATTTTATTGTTCCATAATTCATGTAAATGAGGATTAAAATCACAAACTGTATATAAATGGAACCTCAAACAGCTGTTAATCGTGTTTATAATTAGTAAATAGTTAAACTAATAGTAAATCTTAAATGAGCAAAAAATTTTTTCGATATACACTGATGGAAAAAAAATCCCAACACCAAGAAAAAATTATTGTACAGTAATGAAATTTTCGGAATACATTTGTCTAGGTAACATATTTAATTGATTAAAGTTTCAAGATTACAGGTAGAGCCATTGGCGAAAAGAGCTATTTCAAATGTGAAATGTTGGTACATTAGTAACCGGTGTAACCACCAGAATTTTCAATGCAAGCATGCAAACGTGAATGCATTGTGTCGTACAGGTGTCGGATATAAGTTTGTGGGATGGAGTTCCATGCCTGTTGCACTTGGGCGGTCAATGCAGGGACGGTTAATGCTGGTTGTAGATGACGCTGGAGTTGTCGTCCAATGATGTCCCATACGGGCTCGATTGGAGAAAGATCTGGTGATCTAGCAGGCCAAGGCAACATGTCAACACTCTGTAAAGCATGTTGGGTTACAATAGCGCTATGAGGGCGAGCGTTATCTTGTTGGAAAACACCCCCTTGAATGCTGTCCATGAATGGCAGCACAACAGGTTGCATCACTAGACTGACGTACAAATTTGCAGTCAGGGTGCGTGGGATAACCAGGAGAGTGCCCCTGCTGTCATACGAAATTGCTCCCCAAACCATAACTCCAGGAGTGGGCCCTGTGTGTCTAGGCCGCAGACAGGTCAATAGCAGGCGTTCACCTGGCCTCATTCTAACCAACAAACGGCTATCACTGCGATCAAGGCAGAACCGGCTTTCATCAGAAAACACAACAGATCTCCACTTCGTCCTCCAATGAGCTCTAGCTTGACATCACTCACGTCACAAACGGCAGTGGTTTGGAGTCAGTGGAATGCACTGTACAGGGCGTCTGGCTCGGAGCTGTCCTTGAAGTAACCGATTTGTAACAGTTCGTTGTGTCACTGTGGTGCCAACTGCAGCTCGAATTTCAGCTGCAGACGCAGTACGATTAGCCACAGCCATACGCCGAATACGACGGTCTTCCCTCTCTGTAGTACCACGTGGCCGCCCGGAACCTGGTCTTCTTGAGGCAGTACCTTCCCTTGACCACTGCCGCGAATACTCATGCACAGTGGATACATTCCTGCCAAGTCTTTCAGCAATATCGCGGAAAGAAAACCCACCTTCTCGTAGCCCTACAACACGACCTCGTTCTAACTCAGTGAGCTGTTGATAATGTCTTCTTCGTCTTCTCTTGACTAACATTAACCCACTACGTCAAATCTCAACTGTAAATAACGATCACGAACCTTACAGTGCTTATTTAAAGCAAACCTCATTTGCATGTTCATAGTGTCGCTACTAGCGCCACACTTACGCGCGTAGCTCGAAATTTGAATCAACGTCATTTTTCAGATGTATAAACACGCCTACCAAATTTCGTTTATCTAGCACAGCTCCTTCCTAGCGTTGGGATTTTTTTTCCATCATTGTATTTCTGTCTTTTTCACTTCAACCTAAACTTTTTTATTAAAAATATATTTCGCTGCAATATTAGAAGAAGAAAGCTGAATAACGTTTTTAAAAATTTCTTTTATTATCAGTCAATTATTCTGAACAATTTTTCAAAATAGCGAAATATATTTATGAGTTGGTTATATATTTATTTGCCCTTTTCAATGTTAATTGAAAATTTGACCAATGATTTTCCAATATAAATAAAAGATTATTTTCCCACAACATTTTTTGATTTATAAAAATAAACAATTTAATTTTTCATTTCAAATTCAATTTTAATCCAACATTTCATAATAATAAAAGTAAAATTCGTATATAATTTGAAAGTAATAGAAATCCAAATTACATAAGAAATTACTATTTGCTTAAAAATACTATTCTACACAAAGAAGATTTCATGATAATTTTTCAATAGTTAGTATTTTATGAATTAAAAACAATGTGTGTGTTTTTGTATAGTATTTTAGAGTCGGCACTTGCATTTTTTCAATGTTTAATCAAATTGCGTACCATTTAAAAAATATATTAATTTATGGACCACAAATTTGCGTTAGATACCTTTTAAAAATCATTTTATAGAAGGTAATTTTTTAAAAATTATTAGGGTATAAAACCGTTTGGCTACGATATTCTTTTTAAGAATTAATAATTTTAAGTAATAATTACTGTAAATTTTACTAGGATTTTGTGCACTTTTCACATTAAAATATTATTTATAAAAACTGACAAGAAAATGCTTTGTTTTTCTGAATTCCAATAAGTTATTCAGAGTGTAAATAATAATTTAGATTTAAAATAAAGCATCTGCTCAAATATTCTCATAACACAGATGTTACAACATTTATGAAAAAAAAAAAATCTTTTTCAAAGTCCAACATTTTGTTATGTTTTTTGATAAGAGATGAACAAGAATCGATCTACAATATTCTACGCTTGCCCATGCATTTTGTCAATATTTTGAATTTGTAGTTTTTACCTATCAGCTGCTGCAGTTTTCTCTTCTCTTCTCGATTCATTCGAATGCAGGCAGAGGACGAGACGTCTTTCACCACTTGACAGAAGACCAGATGAAGTGCAATGGGGTTGTCGAGCTTTTCGGAAGGCGAGAACACCTAAAGGAAGCGAGAAATTATCCGACTGAAATGATAGTCACTAAAATATCAGTAAAACTATGTATTTCTGTGAAAATAGAAGTTCTAGATTTCTTTGGATATACAAAAAATTCTCTCTCTCTCTCTCTTTTGGTTTTTTTTTTTCGCTTTTATTTAACATAACATCTTTCATATATATAAATAAGGATTGCCATCGATTTTTTTGATAATTTCTTGACGAGACAAATTTTTAAAGTGCATTTTACACTTGTTTATTCTTGATGACACAACTCTACTTCATCATTTTCAAATTTTAATTATCTGCAACTTTAATTAGAAATATAATACAGTTTTCTTTCAACATTATTGTAAATAGGTACAGACTTAGAAGGCAAAGTAAGACGAAATCCTATATTATTTGCAGTAATGAGTCATGATAAAAATAGATAAGCAAATAATTATAAACAAATCAATTAGAAAAATTCTATAAGAACTCTATTTTTTTGTATATTATTAAAGTGTGAATTAGAATTTTTTAACTAAACTTATTTCCTCGTAATGCAAATTGTTCAGTATAATGGTATCCGATTCTCAGATTCAGAAATTCTCATTATCAAATATTCAGAATGCTTTTAGATTTATGGGTACAAAAGCTATAGTTTTCAACTCCTCTATTAATGCTAAACATATAATTGCATAAATATACTTTTTTTATAGGAATGTTTATACAATTCCTATAAAATTATTGTTGAATTGTTCGACTAATCAGAAGAAACTTATTTTTCCCAGTGTTTCTTCCCATTGATTACATATTTCGAATTGAAAACAACCTTGAAGTCGCGCCAAAATAAACAATGAAGCTAATTTGCATAAAGGTGCAGATTACAAAGAAATCCTTGGATAATATAAAACCGTAATGAAAACATTTTCACTGACTGTATTTACCCCATTCCTCCTGTGATTAAGTACTGCAAAATTTTATTTTTCGATGGTATTCAAGATTTGTTAGGCACTATTAACTACAATATAAGAACACATTGAGGCGCGCTTATTGTGCAGGACTGTACTCACAATAGCTTTAATTCAGAATAGAATAGAATACTGACTTTTTAATTTTTATTTATTTATTATTATTATTATTTGGTATTTCATAGCGTCGTCAAAACATAGCTGACTAACTAAAGAAAATTTATGAAATCCGGAATTTCAAGAACCGTTTATGTCACGGATATAGTTTTAAATTTCAGTCCAAATTTTTTTTTAATATTTGTTTTTCAATTTCATTCTTTAATATTTAAAAATCATTTTTAGTAAACTTCTTTTAAAAATAAAAGTATTTAAAAATATTCTTCAGATTGATGTCAAAAAATTAATGCTGCTTTTCTGATAAAATTCCTTTAATTTGCAAGTTTGGTTAATTAACAAAAGACTTCATTATGGTCTAATATAGGAAATTAAATAATCTGGAATTTTGTTACACGAAAACGTCGGCTAACTTTCTTTTCGGATTATAAAGCACTAATGTCTTTATATAATAAATAGCACCATTTATTAACCAGTTGTCCTCTTTCTATACTAATAGCAATAATTTAACAATGTCAACTAACTTTGAGGAATTGCATCTTATTTCGTTAACTGAAAGTACTATTTTAAGTGAATACATGCACAATAAATGTGATCGACTAGATATGTTTGCAAAGTGTGAAATTAATCAACGAAACCGGTTCAATTACTGAAGTTGTGGTCCATATGAAATCTTTATCTTGCAGTATCGCTCGAAAGGCAATGATGGTTAAACGTCTACTGGCGACATATTTAAGAATCATAACTATGAAATAAAAATTTCGAAATCGATGTAGGGAGGACTAGCATGGTCTTTTATTGTAAATAATATAAAAAAACAACAAAAGGTTTTGGAATTTTTTTTAAAAAAGATTGTTGTTGGTGACAGGCGGCCACTGATAACAAATCTAGAAATCAAGCATTTTTATACAGGAAACAAAAAGTGGAAAAATCTGAGCAATGGTTAAAGTTGGAGGATTAGTTCTTTTATACAGTATTTTAAATACATCGATAATTTGATTGTTAGAACAATATTATGTCGTAAAAGTTTAATGACATTTTTACGATTTCTAAAGACAGCAACTGTCATCAGAGGTGACAAAATAAGCTACTATTGATATTTAATTAAAAAAAATCGACGAATTTCATGTTAAATACAAGTTTTAAGTAATTATAAAGAATTAATTATTTTAATAACAATTTTTTTTAAATCAAACGCTATTGAAAAAAATGTTTCTCTTCATAAATATTTCAGATCAGAGTACCTTTAAACTTTTCGTTTGTTGATATTATAACGGAACTTATTACTAACTTTGAACTGCACTGGCTGAGTGACTCATTAGTAGAATGTTATGAACTGAAAGCAATAATTTGCAAAGTTCGTATCTGACAGCAGGCAAATTGCCTAAAAATTATTTTGTTATTGATTTACTCTCTGTTATTTCACGTTTGTTCTAGAATGTTCTAACAATTTCTGTATCGTTCTAAATCTGGAATTGGAGTTGATGGAGTTTATTGGCGCTAAAAGCACTTCTGATTATGCAACGTCAACGACAATGTATATGCAAACATATGATTCATAAAATGGTCACGTTTTAAAAGGTTAATCAAAATCTCTGCTCTATTTAAGACCTTAAAAATCTGCACAAATAAACTGCACATAGATTTAAAGCATTATGAAAATGATAAAATACTTAAATAAGGTAAAAGAAACCAATCGTTTTTAAAAAAGTAAAAAGTTGAGGATAAGACACTTTATGAAGGATGTCTTTTAATACAAAATGAGGGGAATGAAAGCATTGAATTCCTTGATATTCAAAACGTGGGCACTATCAGAATGCGCCGAACTGTCAAAAAGCATTGGTATGTAGTATATCGAGGCTTTCTGAATCTGGAAGATTCGAGTTATTTAGTCTTTTGGATAAAAACAGATGTAAGGCTTAGCTCCTTGAATAAAGTTTTCAGTCGAGATTAGCGAGTGTTATCGTTGAATTTAAATACACGATCTATCTATGCTAACTTCATCTACACGATGATATTAAAGTGACTCTTACCTCTTTCCTGACTCTTAGAGTCCACGAGACCTTGGTGTAGCTGTAGGACGGTGCAGTATTTGGAGGAAACAGTTTGGTCTTAATGCTTTCTAATGTCCTTTGCTCTGGGGTGTCCATTACTATAGGAGGCGCTGTGTCAATAGGTTTCAAGAATTCGGAGCTTTCTTCAACTGAAATATAAAACAAATTTCAGAATTATTATTACAACGCACTGCATTTAAAACATTTATTGCACAACTTATGTAGTAAGTTAATTACAGAAAAACGATACGTAAATTGAAATGGCGCAATTCGAATACAAATATTTCG
>JAPMOQ010012811.1:106414-129014 GCA_026543055.1 Argiope trifasciata
TATTTGAATTATATTGAACTATTATATTGAATTTGAATTATATTTGAATTATATTGAACTATTATATTAAATTTGAATTATATTGAACTATTATATTAAATTTGAATTATAATTGAAGTATTTGAATTATATTGAACTATTTAATTATAGAAAGATTAGCAATTGCAGATTAAAATGCGAAGTTTTAATGAATAACAAATGAAGTATATTTACAGGCAACATAATGGGCTTTATTTTTACAATACTAGGCAAATTAATTCCAAAAAACAAACGTAAAAAATGGATTTACAAACAAAAGCAGTAAAATTTGTAGTATGATCCACTAATTTAATATATCTTATATTATTTGAAATAATGGACAACATACAATCCCCCACAGGTATAATGTCTCCATCTTCAAATATGAGCCGTTTAGTGGCAATTAATATCTTGTATTTCATCATTTCTAGATTAAAGCCTTTATTAATCAATGCATGAAAGATAATTTCTCAAAATATTCTACAGATTCAAGGATTAAAAAAATTAGCATAGATAGTTATTTTATAATGTCTCGTCTTGAAGACACACGTGATTAGTGGTGGTGGGTGGGTCTAATGCTACTTGGCCATACCAAACCCGAATGAGAGTAGCTCTTTCGAATTAAGGCAGAAGTATGCGCCTTTCGTTGTTAAAGAGTACCGTTAAGGTGAAAGTACGACTTTGCTCGAACACACACGACACAAATCTTTTTAGGAGGTGTCGAACTCATTCACCCATCTGCAAATCAGAATTTAGATCCAAATTAGAGACCGACTCATCCCTGATTCCGTACCCAGAGAGGTATCATTTGCTATGGGAACTTGGAGAGCTGTGCAATCACGACATATCTAATGTGCCCCAACAGTCAACTCGGCGGTCTTTGGCCAAGACGAGGACAGAACTCGGTACCTTTCGGTTTCGAGACTGACGCCCTTCCAACCAGGCTACAGCGGCCCCACGTGATTAGTTTCAACTGGAGTAACAAATGGCTGAGTTGTGACAAACTTACCGTGTCTCTTTCTTGTTGGTGGATCGCACACTGTGGTCCATGGTGAGTTGCTCGAGCTTAGCTTTCATTTCTGAGCTTATTCTGAGTTTGCCAATACTGCCGGGTGATGGTTTATCGTTGCCTTCGAAAGCTCGGACGATGTCCGAGTCCTCCTCCTTCAGATCATCCAGGCTTTGGCTCTTTTTCATGAGCTCTTGGCTCGATTGTTGTTGCAGCTGCTGATGCGTCTGAAAAAATACAACAAATGGATTATATGACAGGAAAAACAAAGTATCTAGAAATCTTTTAAAGTCGATTACTTTTTTTTCCTGCTATTTCATCGGATTTAAGGGTCTAGAGAATTGCAATGCAAAATTTGTTATGTAAAAACCAGTTTTGACTTTTTAGTTCAAATGAAGCAGTTAAATTTTGAAAACTGATGGATTTTGAAGTTCGAGGACATCGAATTCTTTTGATTAATTCGCGTCATCATAGAACCTGATTGTTATTTTGAATGAAATATGCAAATCTCAACAAAAGAATTCACAGAAATTTGAGGTTCTTAAACTCGGGCATTGGCTTCGAACATTTTTTTTAAAGTTTACATTCATATTTTATCTTATATGTGTCTAATATCCAACAAAACGAGTATATGTATATATGTCATTGCTTTAAATGAAAAGCCCAATTCCCTGTATCTTACAAAACAATTTTAAGATTAAAGCATGGATGTCAGAAATATTTATAAAATGGTTTTTTTTAAGTTCATATTTGACTTTCGGTTATAAATCAAAGCGATAAATGTTCAGGAGAATCCAAGTTTTTTTGAAAAGTGGTTAGATAAAGAATATAAGATACTTTCCCTTCAAACTTCCGCGCCACACTAGCAAAAATTACACCAGTAAATCATTCATCGTTATTGTCATCTGAAGTTTTTATCACAAATTTTTTTATTGCCTACTTAAAAATGCATTGTCAACTAGGAAAATTTTAATTTTAATTAACAAAAATCAAAAACAAATTAATAAAAGAAATCATTTATTTTACATATCACATTTACATCATCTAGAAAATAAGAGCCAAATTTTGCCGATTTTAGTGTTTATTACGATAATCCAAACTAACTTAATGCTAATTTTACTATTACATATTGGTAATAATCCCTGATATATTGCAATTATAATGATTCCCAAATAACAGATGAATTAGAGTAATTAAAATATTAAATAAACTAAATTATATAAACACATCTGAAATTTTTACCATTATAGAAGACTTTTGGCGAACTACACCAGCGTCTGTCTAACCTGTTTCTAACCAGAATACAATGTTGACGAAAGATTAGGCGCTAACAAAATGTTATACGCGATGCACCTGGCATTAAATCAATACCATTCTTTTCAAATAAGTACCTCTTATTAAGTTTTCTACGCACGCGAAATTCACTATGTATAATGATTCAGAAGGCATATTCTGCGAAAAATTCGACGAATAATGTCACAACATTGAGTATAACATTTATGTTTTTTAAATAACATTATTTTAAATTCTAAGATTTGATAATAATATGAAATACCCGACAAAGATGGCGATCTAATGTGGTAAGATATTTCGCCATTTAACGTGCTATAAAGTGTTTTTTAAAAGGAAAACTATATTTTGGATAATCAGGGATTAGATTTTCTACATTTAACCCTTTGCACTCGAAAAAGTAATTCCATGTATTATTACTCATCTAATAACAAAACATGTCTATTGCAACGAAAAATAGAAGAATATTGTTTTCAATTGAATATTACCATTTAATTAATTTGAACCTTTTTATTAGTCAGCAGGTATTTTTAACTATCAATATTAAATAAATAAAACTTCAAAATGATTCACCGTTTTTAAAGGCCAGTGAGAATCACCATCCGCGTACACAGGGTTAAAGTATGCATATGTTAAGGGACATAAAGACTCATAAACTTCAAATTTTTTAAATTTTGGAAAAAACAGTAAATAAATAAAATATTAGAAATCTATTTTTCCTAAGCATTTTGGTATTAAAATTTTAATGATATTATATCTTTTAAAGTTATCGAGAAAAAAACTAAAACGAGATCGATTAAATGTTAACAGAAACTTCTAATGTCAAAAACATACAACTGCAACATTTATTGTTACACATAATATTAAAAAAAAAAAAAAAGAATTTCAAAGAAGGGAGCAATTTAAGCTTCCTAAGGGCAATGCCCATCCTTTTGTGATTTTTTTTAAAAGTTGCATTCCTCTGTTTAATTTTATTTTATTTACTACTTTTTATAAATTAACGTCATTTTTCCGAAAAAAAATGTAGCTTATAAGGTGATTTCTCAAAAATTACATACCCTACTAATCTAAAACGTCATGCACAAAATAAGTTCCTCAGTGATTTATACATAAATTTTAGATAAATTATTCACAGGAAAAAATTTACAAGAATTTTATTTAGATTTTTTTTAATTTCAAACTTTTTTAAAAAAAATAATCGTATTTTTTAAAATAATTTTTATAGTTTAAAATAAAAGTACGTACAATTTCAAAATTGAATATTTTTCTACCAGTTAATATTAATTTTCTAAATTTTGATCCATTTTTAAATTTAGAATTCTATGCGCAGCAATACACTGATTTTTAAGACTTTGAAAAAAAAAAAAAAATACAATTTATAAATCGTTATAATTTTTTACTTTTTTCTTGAAATCATATGAAACCATGAGCAGTAATGTTACTGTATATGAATATTCTCTTGCTAAATTTCAAATTTCGTAAATGTTTCACTTGTAGATTATTGTTATCCAACGGATTATGTAACCCATAGCGCTTTTCCGCTTGCTTTAGGATGGGTTTAATTCTGTAGAACAAGGGCGAGAAGAAAGTTGAAAGGAAGAGATGTTTGCATTTAACAATAAAGTATATTCCGGAAATGCGCACATCCTTCCTCGTGTCACCCCTTAATGAGATAGAATCGCCTAGAAGTGGTCGTCTCAGGTTAACGAAAGGAACTATAGATAGGTTTATGGTGGTTTGTATTTGGTGTCGCGCCAATGTGGATATTGAATTCCGCCAATGATCGAATTCACGACCCTTTGATTTGCAGCCGCGTAACATATTCGTTAGTCAAAAGTGATCACCAAAGTTTAGTGGCTGTTACTAGCTTAAGATACCACCACATTATTCCCTCAACAAACGAGACACAAACGATTTTTTTAGTGCCAAACTTATGACGAATGCGTGAGTTGTTGGGTTAAGTAAGTCTGACTACTTTTATAAGTAACTTAAGTAAGTCTAACGACTTTTATAACGCCAAGTAAGTCTGGCGACTTTTGGTAGCGCCGAGAGTTATAGCGAGCTAATAGCGTGTTCATCGTCCAGGTAGCCAATATGGCTGTTTGTATTCTGTTGCCGCGCCAATGGGGAGATTGAATTCAGCCAAGGATCGAGCTCGCCCCCATACGATTTGCAGCCGCATAACTTATCCGCTAGACAAAAATGATCACCAAAGTTTAGTGGCTGTTAATGGCTTATTAAGATACCACCACAGGTTTGCTTAGTGGAAGACATATGGCTCAACCTTTGATTGATACTGATGAATGAATATTGATAATGACGACTTGATTGATAATCATGCTTACCTGACCAGAGGAGATGGAAGCTTCACCATTCAATCCCGAACCCGGTTCCATGCTGATTTCCGGAAAATCGGTCCCGTCTTCCGATTTGTCCCTTTTCTGTTTGGAAGCCTGCTTAAACTCCAGGAAGCTGACTGGAGGCGCGCCGTCGTCCCTTGGTGGCGGCCACCTCCATTTGCCGATCCTGACGGTCTTGGCCCTCCCGTACATGTCCTGGTACTTGGCCTGACTATCCGGGGACATGGGCGGAGGAGGAGGGGGAGGAGGTGGTGGTGGTGGCGGAGGAGGAGGCACGCCGACCATCCTGTGCTGCTGGGATCTGGGTGCGGATGGAGGGACAGTTTCGCTGCCACCTGCTTTGCTTCTCAATTCACTCAGAACGTCGCTGAAAACCTGGAGAAAAAGGTAACATTTAAAATTTAAGACCACACCATACCTCCGTTTCTAGAGCTCATGCGGTCCCTTTCTGGTTTGGTATAGATGTAGATGGACTTTATCAAACAAAAAAATTGTACAACAATTAATAGGAATGATACAGACAAATGACAAAATACATATAAATGCAACATAACAAGAAGTGATAAATGCTAGAATGAAAAAGATCTTGAGTGCAATAAAACTGGATGAATGAACATAGTAATATACTTTAACCTTAACCTTATCAATTAAACTTGAGTTTATAATTTATTTTGAAAAGATTTTTTTTTCCTGTTTCATTTTAATGAGTTTATCTTATCTATCACCGTTTTCTTATTTTTTAAATGATAAATCGTTTCATGTACTATAAAAAATTGCATTCTATTAAACAAATTAAGAAATATTTTAAGATATAATAAACAAAATACAAACATTAATGAAATATGTAGAAACGGAGATAAAATCAGGGTCGCTCTAACAATAATACTTTTAACCACATTTCTTATTTTTAAATTAATTTGTCCATAAAACGAATTAAAACTGCTTTTATATTCGTAAAAAAATGCCATACTGAATAATTTCAAATAGTTGAAGGGAAAAGTTTCAATAGACATATAAGGTCTCAATATATGAATTAGCTGAAAAAGATTTATTTTAACGCTTATTTTTTTAATTGTATCCATATTATAAAATTCCTTCATGACAGAAAAGCCCTGATTTCATTAAATGAGCATTGGACAAATTCAATCGCAATATCAAGTAAGATAATAGAAAATATATAAAAAAAAAACAATTTAAAATAAATTTTTAACGACCCTCAAAAATCGTTTTCACAGCATAATTTTATTGAAATACAGACAACTTATTAAACAAATAAATCACGATAAAAAGGAAACAATATTAGAGTATCAACAAAACTGATTTTATTTTAATTCACACTTCCTCAAAAACTTAAAAAAAAAAAAGAATTCAAAATCCTGAGCAACTCTGCACCTTCACCAAACGATATTCCAGACACCGACAAGTCACACACATTCCAAAGGCAGTATGAAACGAAAGGAGGAAGACGGACACTTACCTCATGCGGCAAGTTGGGCTTCGGAAAGATCGTTTTCTGCACGGGGGATGGTGGTCTGACCTTGGGGGGCCCAGACGGCAGACCCCCAGCGTCTGGACCGGCAGAGAAAATGGAAGCCTGGTTGAAAGAGAGACTCGTGAAGTCGGGGGGATTCAGACCAGGTGTAGTCGTCTGCAAGAGGGTGGATGGTAGGTTGGGTGATGTTATGATGGGTGGCAGGGGCCCCAGAGCTGGCGACATAGCCCCCGGGAACTGTAGGGATGGCGCTTCGGCGAGGAGGGAAGGACCAACTGGGACAGGGGAAGCTGGGCTCACCTGTTGGAGAAAGCAAAGAGGGTTAGCATTAAATCAGGAACTCGGTGAAAAAGATCGTAGGAGATAAACATAACGTACAGTTTTTTTTTTTTTTCAAGAAAAAACACCGTAACCTCAAGGGTATAGGAAAGCCATTTTTAAATTCCAATTCAAATGTAAAAAATTCCAGTTAATCGAGCTCTTGTTATTCGAACCTCCAATTATCTGAACGATTTATGTAATATTGAGGGGGATCCCAAATAAAATCATTTTTAAAGAAATAAAGAAGTTGACTTTCACTGTTTTATTAGCACAAGATGATGCAAAATCATTTGTATTGTAAGATTGAAAATTTGAACATATATATTATATATATATATATATATATAGGGAGAGTGTTAACTAATAGTAAGAATTGAAAAACCATGCATTCAGAAAAGAAGAAAAACTGTTGTTTTTTCCCCCTTTTCTTGGCTGTTTTTTTTAAATCCTCTTTTTTAAAGCTGTGTTGTGTTTGCATTCCAAACTTAATCATCAAACATTTTAGAGAATTTTTAACTCAGGACTTTGTAGAAACATACTGCAGTAAATGATTAAAAAGGAGTATATAGAAGTTTAAAATATCGGTGTATAGAAGTATAAAACTCACACTAGTAGTTTTTCAAAATAAAAGTTGCAATAAGAATAACATTTTTACATTTTTAATACAGTTTAATTAAGGATATAAATTTGAACCTTTTATTTTTTTTAACTGATATGAAAATTGCTTCAAAATTAAATAAATAATATTTCGTTTTTTTATAGCTTAAAAATGAAATTAAATGTTAGGAATTTATACTATGAAATTAAATCTATAACGAATAAGAATAAAATACTGTTAAAATTATTCGTACATAAATCTTAAAGTTATAAATTGTTAATTCTAAACTGCAATGTTAGAGAGCGGTTAATGCTTAATATTAAGTTTAAAATTCTAAGATAACCGAAATTCTTAACTTCATTTAATTGTTTTTACTTACGCATAGATGGCAGCACAATTGCAAATTGTAGTAAAATAAGTTCAAAAATAATCTTCAAATAAAAATTCTTTAAATTGTATAAAATTAAATAAGAAAAACAAAAGTAAAAGCTACGACACAAAAGTAAATGCTACGATACAATATATATTTTCTATAAAATCTTAAAGTCAGAAGTAAAAACAGAACATTAACAAGTTATGCTTACCGTGCTGTTCGAAAGAAGATGTTGCAAAGCTTGATTTTGCTGCATTAGATGTTGCTGAATCTGAAGATTTTGTTGCACAGCAGATGCTAAGAATGCCCTTTGCTGGAGCTGTAAAAATTATATCCATTAGAAAAAGGTTTTAAATTAATTTTTCTACATTAATATTTATGCGTGATACAAATCTAATTACAATTGGCAACTGCTAATAAAAAAAAATCAATGTATATTGATGCTCTGCAGTCCAAACTGTGTGACCTACAGCAATAAAATTAGGCATATGCATATATTTTAAAGATGGGAATGTGCTCCAATTATTTTGAAAATTTAACTATGTTTAATTAATTAGAAATTAAAGAGAATTTCTGAAGTTTTCCCGCGATGACTTTAGAAAATATTATTGCACCAAAATGATTTTTACGTCGTTTTAAAATTTGAATTAAAACCATAAAAAAAAGAAAAGCCATGAATTTTTTTTTCTTAAATTTTGGTAATAAATTTTTTTTGCCTAATTTTTAATAACATTTAGTCAGTCACCTAGGTTATCTTGACTAAAATAAAATTTTAGTTTTTAAACTTTTCTTTTTGTTATTTGAATTTTTAAATTGAAATTTGCAAAAAAAAAAAAAGTATAATTTCACGAAACCGACATATTTAACTTAATTCTTTTCATTAAATATTTTGAATATTAATTTAAAACAAAGGGAAGCTCAAAAATTATTTATATGATATTTGATGAAGATTTTATCTAATTTAAAAATTTTTTTAACAGTAAATGGTATGATAATATTTAAAGCAGATGAATTCTTCCCACCTTTTAAGTGTTTAAGAGTAAACTGTGATGTCACAATTTATTTAAGAATACCAAACAACATTTCTAAAAGTTTTTTGAAAACGATTTTTTTTTTTAATGTCCAGAAATTCTAATCAGTATACTTCAAAAATAAATTTCTGTAATAATTCAGTCCCTTGTGATTATTTTTATCTTCAGAAATAATACAATATATTTCGATTTATTTTCATAACAAGATATATAATTAAAAAAAAGATATATTTGTATACATTTTTGGCATTACGCTAACATGGAATGGGAAATGAAAAAAAAAATAATATACGGTGGCTCAAAATATTGAGTACATCTTACTTTTACTTGATAAATCCGACTTCCAATATAAATAACACATTACCAAGAAGTGCAAATGTTTTTAATTTTACACATGACAAATAGTTTAATTTTAAATAAAAAAATTCAAACTATTTGTTATGTGTAAAAATAAAAGCATGTTAGCATTTCTCGGTAATGCTTTATTCATATTGAAAGTTGGATTTATCAAATAAAAGTAAGGTGTACTCTTAATTTTTTGAGCTACTGTACATAAAAAAAAAGTTGTTGTGAAATATTATTCAATACTAAGATCATTTTGGGGGTTGAAACATTGCTTACTTTGATTATTATATCCTTCAAATACTATTTTTCTTCATAAAAGGAAGACAAAAAAAAAAAAATCTACAATTGCGTTGTAAATATACTGTATTAAACTGATGCACACATTGGTTTTGTATTGGTTGATCTTAAAATTGTTACATTAAGACTTACTTCAATACAATTGGCTCAAACAATAAGAACTCTAACCATTTAATGTAAATAGCATCAAATAAACACTAATTGTAACTGCAGAATATATTTTAAACAATGCCTTACACTAATTATCAACGGAATAAGTTTATCACTCTGCATTCGCACAATTACCAGAAACAAACACGCATCAATATTTAAATGACATCTAGCACACGTACAAAACTATTTCATCCACAATCAAATTTGCATTGTTTCACCGTTTGCGGTCGCAGATGATACGTGCATCAAGTTTTTATGTAGGTCAATCAGTAAGTAAGCTATACTAACTCATTAAATTTCAGACACGTTATTACTGAATTCAGACAGTTAAATACGATTAATTAATAACCATTAATGCATCAGAATATATTGATAATTATATTTTTTAAATAATCGTTTGCGTTACAGAACTAGAGTTTTACCAAACGATATTTATATTTTGTAAACAATTTTTTGCATTCTGATAAGAAGAAAAAATATTGTTGGTTTTTCCAAATTTTATTCCTAAATTATTTCTCTTATAACTTGGAAATGAATGAAAAGTTAAACATGATTAATGAGCGTGTATTAGTACAAGAATACATTAATAATTTTTTAAAAAATCGTTTGCGTTCTGAGAGGAAAAAATATGTCATTTTCCAAAATGAATTTTGAACAGAACTATGACTACCAAAAGATATTTACATTTTGTAAATAATTATCTGCTTTCTTCTAGAAAATAAATACTGTAGGTGTTCCCAATCTTAGAGCTAAATAATTTATAGCATTAGAAGCCACATAAGAGAATTATTTATGTAGAATTGAAAGAATCTAGTGTGGAGTTAAAAGAAAAAAAAATCATGTTAGAGAATCTTTAGAATTCGTTATAGATTAAAAATATATATTGATCCCATAATTATTCTATTAAAAATGTTTTTTCATATTCCGTGGAAAACCATTAGAACTAAAAAATATTCTAACTTTTATAAAGTCAAATGTATAATATTCTACAATATAATGAGTATGATATATTGTTTAATTTTCTTCATATTTCAAGATTCTTCAATTTCTAATTCTACGATTAGAAGAATATTTTTTAAATAATTTTTTAGTGATAGGTTTATTGACTTTAAACCAAATTTATAGAACTTGAAACTTCCAAATATCATCCTATGAAAAAAAATTTTTTTTTAGTGAATTTTCCTAAATTTTATTATAACAAACATGTTTTGTACGATTGGATATTCAAATATATTACAATTAATTATTGTTGCATAAACGTGTTACATGTATAAGTTAAAGCGAGAGCTGCTTCCATATTCCTATACAATAATGAGTAGAAAATGGTACAGCATTTTTTTTCTTACTATACACTACATTAAAAAATGTGATTGAACTGAAGCATTTAAAATTAAAAGTGAATCTCCTTACTTCCAAATTAATTTGATAGGCGCAAAGAATAGTGGAGAATTCAGGTATTATGTGGCCCTAGATATCTTTCTTTTAACTTTATTTATTTTCCTTCCTTCCATTCTGTGCCCTTCCAACTGGTTAGATAACTTAGTGTTATAGGCACCGAGGGCACAGAATGGCATTATGTTAGGTGGCCCTAGATAGGGCACATTATGAAGGTTACAATTTTGATAAGCTGGTCAATTCATTTTCACATTTCAGCATATCTTTATTATGCTAATAATTCATTTTAGTTTAATATTTATTATTTTATTAGTGGAAACATGTATTTATTTTTTATTTATCTATTACTAGCCGCCTTTGGCGACCAGCTGCTTCGCCTTGAGTAAAGCGTTCTAAAATTTTCAATTAAATCACATATTCATTAGCCTTGAAGTAATTCCGGGCACCTGAAATTAATATTTTCTTTAAGATGTTGACGGAAAGTTCTAAAAGTACACCTTTTCCTAATAATATTCTTTAATTTTATAAATCAGTCAGTTTTAACCATCGGTTATGCTTCGAAAATATTAAAAAAAATTTCGATGATGTTGCCAAAATATTAAATATGTTTCTTTTTTAAAAGAAAGCGAGAAAGAGAAAGAAAGTATTCAATTAATGATACAGATATTACAAACGATTACATAAATATGCCATTAAGTCTGGATTTCAATGCATATCCTGTCTAAATTCAAGCAGGTTTACCGTAAATAAAGAAGATTTATTGAGTTAATGATATAGATATTGCAAACGATTGTAGAAACCTTTGCTCTGCATTTATTTTTTAAAGAAAATCACATTTTATATTTCTTTAATTTTATCCAGTCACGTGCTGAAAGTTGCATTTCTGTAGATTTATTTCGCGATGATAATTTTTTTAATTTGAACTTCCGGTATTCTTTTATTTTATCTAGTCACGTGCTAAAAAAAACATGGTTAAAATATTTCTTTAAAAATTAGTTAAAAATATAAGCTTGAATTATACATTAAAACACTGATACCATTAGAAGGCTAATTTTTTTATCTTTAAATTGATGTAAAAATCATGTTTATGCGATCATATTTTCGGAAGTTATAGCGGAAAAACGTCGAAATTTCGCTTAAATTTTAATTAATTCAAATTCTGCTTAAAAATTTGAAAAAAGGGCTCCAAGGTGCACATTCCGGACCTCCAAGGTATACATGTACCAAATTTGGTAGCTGTAGGCCCAACGGTCTGGCCTGTAGAGCGCAAACACACACACACATTGAGCTTAATTATAAGTATAGATGACTCCAAATAGTTCGGTATCCAAGTTTGAAAGCAATGCTTTTAAAGCAGATGTTCGGTTTTATGAATATTCTAATAGTTAAATGAAAGTAAGGGAAAATATAAAAATATAGCTCATTACTCTTGAATATGTAAAAAAACTCATTCTTGAATACATAAAATAACTCACAATTCTTGAATATACAAAATAATTAATTATTCTAATATTTTATCATTCATATAATTTCTTTTTTAACTAATTTATTTATTCGGCAATTAGAAAAAGAATTATTTTTAATTGGCCAGCCTGCTGTATTCTCTATATAAACAACTATGGACAGTTATGCAATCTGTCTAGATAGAAATCCACCTGACATCGAATCACACGTAACTTTGAAAACATTAGTTTTTCATTCACTGGCCATTCCTTTTTTTGAAAAAGTTCATGACCTGTATAATGTATTTACTCTACAAGATAATGTAACATGTAGATGCATCATCAGGAAGAACAAATACACATCATTCCAAATTTCACCATATTCACGAATCACTCTCGATTTTCGAATAACGACCAGAAAGATTAGATATTCAGTATCGGTAAACAAAATGACAGAAGAAGAGGCAACGGAAAAAATAAATGAAAACTTTAAAAAAATATATCACAGTTAATATCAATTTTTATACAAAAATGGAGAGGTATAGAATAATATAGAGCATGAAAATAATCTTTACTAATTACTAAGATGAGTGTGTGTGCTCTACAGGTTAGATTGTCTGACTTTATAGCTAACAAATCAAATATTCTCTGATGAGTAGAAACGTGCACTTCGGATATTTTTTTAAACTTTTAGTTAGAATTGGAGTTTAATATAAATATTATCAAACGCTTTCTAGCAATGGTTTCTGAAAAAATTGCACTTAGAAGAATTTTAACTTCATTTTAAAATACAAAAAAATTGTTCTTTTACAGAGTATAAATTATTATAATAAATAATAAAAATGAATGTAGGTATTTATTATACAAGTTAAATAGTTTGACTTTACAGCAACTAAATTAGACACAAATAATCTTTGAAGTATATAAAGGTGCTAATCCTTTTTTTTAAATATATAATTTTAATTAAAAAAAAATCAATTAGTAAGCACTTTTTAGTAATAATTTCTCAAATTAAATATTAAAAAAACGATTTTTTATATCATTTTGAGATACAAAAAAATAATTTTAACAATTAAATTTAATGTGCAATTAAAAATATTTTTTAGTATTTTCAACAATAAATTTATGGCCAAAATTAATTTTCTATTGTTTCTTCAACCACGCGAACTCTTCCACTACTAAATTTCGAGAAAAAACGCTTTGTTATCTAATCAATTTACAAATGGAATAAGAAATTTTCGGTCCAGTGTAATGAAGGGCAGCATCCGATTAGAAAATATATTATTCAGACAGTCATATCGTTAATGAAACAATGATGCCATCGGATATGATTAGAATAAGAATGGTCATTCAAACAATATACATAACTTATCTAAAGCTATTAAAATAAATTGTTGTTAATGTCAATCACAATTTGGTGCCTGAACCACATTTCCAAGAGAATTGTAAACGTCAAGTGATGAACATGAAATTTAATTGAAGTTGAGCACAAGAAATATGCTATAACTAGAGCATCCCAAAGACAAATTGTAAACAATAATTTTATATATTAGAATTATTTTGTTTTTGTTTTTGCAAGTGTATATCGTTGGATGGTATATTAGTCATTGTTAAGTTTTGTTATGCATGGAAAATATCAAGAGAATGTAAGAACTTAAGCTTTTTTTATTAATTGTTCCAAACTGCTGACGAATTCAGACCATAGCTGTTAATCAGTTTTAAACATAATTGAAATAATTATTATGATTATGAAAATTATTACTCGTCAGAAATTTGTTTAATCCACACATATTCACGTATCCAGACAAAAAAAAAAACAGGATATGTTTCGAAGCGATTAAATTGTTTCTCGTCAGTTTAAAATTTTTATCCTGTATTTAGAGACATTCTGTGACATTTCTGAAATCAAGAGAATTGTAACATAAGAATTTCACTTTCAGCAATTTTAATTCTTAGAATAAGAACCAATAAAAATGTAATGGTAAATGAATCATTACGCATAAAAATTATTGAACCAAGAAAAATAAACGATTATTTAGATTAAACGGTAAATCCATATCATTTCCAAATTATAAAACAAAACATTGCTCGGAAAACGTTCACCAGGAACTTTTAAAATTTCATAAATTTTGATAATAAATCATGACAGAACTATACCTTACGATGTGAAAACCAGCTTATTAACCTCCCACCAAAACCATGTAAAAAGACTAGTAAAAATTCGAAATGTAAAAAAAATAAATGATTTTCATGAAAAAAATGACTGATTTTATTGATTTACTAACCATTCTAAACTATTAATTTTTCAATGCAAAATATTAAAATCATGATGGATAGAAGCAACCTCAAAAGAACACACAGTAACTCTTCTCGTCATTGCTGTAATCAAGATAAAAATCCAATTATGAAGAGAGTCTTAGGGATCTTACTTCATCGTCTGAATATCATTCTATTAAATGAATAATTGGAAACTGTACAAAAAAAAGTACGAATGAAGTATTCATATTTTTAAATGATTCTCTAACGAACAGAAAAAGTCGAGTTTTAGCAATCAATGATTCAAGTGTCAAAGAAGAGAAATAATAGAATTACGAAATCATAACACTAACAAAATATTTAAGGTTGCAGTTTAAACTAAACTGTTAAAGACAAATTTTGAACTAAAAAAATGTTAAACAACCATTCAAAAGTTCAAATTCATCCAAGCTCAAAATTTTCATTATTAAGATGCTTATAAATTTTTTAGTATAAACAATGCAAGATTTTCATAATTAATTTGCGATATTCTCTTGGTTCAAACCTCGGCTTGCTTTAGAACTATTCACAAAAATTAAACAATCTACAGAAATAACTCAAAAATTCATTACCTTTCAAAAGTTTGTATTATCCAAATAAACTTAAAAACGATCCTGAGAGTAACCATGGCTTGAAATAGCACCACTGAATGAATCGAAATACTTGATGCATGCAATTACGAAATCCTTTATACTTCAAAAACACAACGATCAAAAATCAAAGAAACTACCAAATAAACCATGATGTCCCTTTTCCACACCTTAAATCTCAAAGAATCATTCCAAACACATATGATTTTCGAATGGCATGATTCAATAACCATCCCTAACATCCAATCCAACAAAATGGTGAAGGGAGAGGCAACCTCAAAAGACCCTCCAAACTTTTCTTATTGTTGCTTCCATAGCTGCAGGGGACAGAAGGATCCATTTATGAACAGCATCAAAGCGATGTCATTTAATTCTTCGCCTGAGGGAGGTTCGTCTTCTTAAGCCGGTTGATCGGGATCGTCGTGCTCAGTGACCATATCAACACAAAAGGCTACTTCGGGAGCTTATGGCAGCAGACAGAAAGCCTGAGGGTGCACGCACGATCATCTGTGACATCATTCATCAGATCTTCAGGTAAATCGTTTCGGTACGCATTTAAGTTTTTATTTAAATACTCCGAAATTTTGTAAAAAACTTCGATTCTTGTCTTTAGAAAATCGTTTTCATCCATGCTTAAAAATTCAAGTAAAGAAATTTGATAGCAGAATTTTTTTCTTTTATGCACAGTTTAAATTTAAGACTAATGGAATTTTAAAAAACTTAAAGATGACTAGGAGGATTGAGATTCAAATCCCGAGTAAACCAAGTATATTAAACCTAACTTGCTTTATAATACAATGTCGCTATTTGAGTCTTTTCAGTTATAATTATTTCGTAGACTTCTTTTTGTTTAATAATACTCGTACTATTTTATCTTTTAATATTATAATTGCATTGTGTAGAGTTAGATTTGGATTTGTTTGGATTTTTCTGGCACAAGAGCCATATTTTGGCTTCTTTTTGCATACAGCCAACCACCCCTCCACCACTGAACGTAGCAGTATCGACAGGATTAATTGTGATTGACTGCTAATAAGTATTTTTCAGTCTTACATTGACCGATCAGTCAAACTAGCATTCCTTTCGGGGCTGACAATAACTGTCTTTCTCCCCATCTACACACTCACAAACAGTTGGAATGAAACCATCCATGTTTAACATCATATCCTTCAGGGTTTTGAGATGACTTGGTACCATCAGTACTGTACTTAAATCATTACTGACCATCTTCAGGTCTTACCTTATGAGATGTGAAACTTCTTCTTGCATAAAGCCGACCACCCCGCCACCAATGAATGCAGAAGTATCGACAGGATTTGCTGTGGTCGACTGCTGAATAAATATTGTCCAACCTTACATTGACCGAACAGTCCCATATTTTTTGACTATGCTATGCCAAACCATTGTTAAAACCATATCAATAAGCAATAATTAAAAACGGATGATGCATAAAAAAAACTTTAAAAATCAAAATTTAAATGAGTGCGTAAAATTTGATAGACTTTAAAAATGCAAATTTGAGCATGTGGTGTCTTGTCAAGTAATAAAGGTAATGGGGTTCGGGTTTAGAAAAAATAGCAAAAGCTGAGCATGAAAACTGGGCATTCTGATATTATATGTTGGACAGACATTTGACAGTCATATAGATTTCAGAATAGAATGAACAATACATTAAGCGCAGAACTAGTTGAATTTAGATAAAATTCTAGCAATTCCCTCTTTTATTCATCGGTTTCTGCTCTCCTGGAATCTTTCACAATATTTCCAAAAGACCTCCAATATCTACATTATCATATATAAATATTGCGATGTAATTCCTTACTCAAGTAACTATGGTATTCTCAGATCCAATTGAACTATTTGAGAATTTTTATTTGTAATTTAAAATATTTTTAAGGAGGTAGAAAATATTGGTCAGGGAATATGTTTTTTTTTTTTTTTTTTTTTTGCGATATCTATTTTAGCTATTTGTTAGATAATTTCATATTGCTTTTCCATTATTATACAACAGAAATACGTAGTCCGTTCCCATATTGCAGTATAAAGTTAGCATCAAGCCATTTTTTTTTTTAATTTTTAAAAGTCATCAGATTTATAGGTAAATAAGTCTTCTATTGGAAACCAAGGAATTATTTTTAATGGAATGTAACTTTTTTTCGGAGGAAAGTAAGTAATTTAATTTTTATAATATGTTCAAGAAACTTCACTTGCGATTAATAACACTTTTAATAATTTTTTTTGTATTTTCTTTTTCTCCAATGGGGATACACATTACTTCATTCATTCGTTCGTAAGTGGAATATATTGAAGAATTTGACTCATATACTAAGAAATTTTTTTATAGTCTCAGAAAATAGCAATTTGCGTTTACCAAAATGTTTTCATAAAAACTCTATATAAATTAATACGTTTATGGGTAAATAGTTTATCATTTAGAAATAGCATATATATATATATATATATATATATATATATATATATATATATATATTAGAGAGACAGGTAGGGATAGACAGCGATATAGAAGCCTCGTGATTGTTTAAAACCGGTTGAAGCTGGTTAATGACTTAAATTAATGAAGACAAATAATAACTTAAAAATAATGTTCTCGCAAATTAAAGTGGAATTTAAGATCGTAGATTTCATTTTTACCTTTTTTTTTGTTATTATTTTATTCAAAAGTTTGTGCGTTGTTTATTGGCTCCCCCTCCCTTCGACAGTGAAATCTGGCTTCCAATCTTATTTCTAATATTGTAGATCAGAATTAAATTTTGATCAAAATTCTTCATTGAATTGGCCGACTATTGATTCAAGACCGGTATGGTTTCGAATACGATATCTATGCAATTAGCGGCGGGGATTTTGGTGCCATAATTGTAAATCAGAACAGAAAGTTTGGGGAGAGGATCCTTGTTAATTTCTTTCCACCATTGTTTACAAGAAAGTTATAGCGATTTGTAACAAATGTAATTGTTTTGAATCACAATTTTAACAATTACTTATTACGCAAGAATTCATTTCAAAATTTTTTATATGGAAGCAAGCATACATTGGCCTTAACGTCAACTTGAATTATCATTAGTTATACTTGATACAACGTTATCATCAGAACTATCCTTTATGCATAACATGAAAATGAGATTAATATTACATTAGTTTTATATTAGTTTTACTTTATTAATAGTATCAATTTGGTAGTTAATTAGTAATTATGCTGTACAGAAGAAATGGTTTAAAGTAAATCAATTTTTATAGCAGAAATATGTCTAATTTTCTGTTACAGGAGTTAGAGGTTTCCAAAAGTAACATATGTTTGAAATAAGCATATTTCAAAAATAATGAAATTTATGCTAATATTAGAGGTTATACAGTATAACATATTAAAAAATTAACTTAAATCCATGGTTAGAAATGTTAATAGGTCATGCCGTATACATATCTACAGCTTATTAAAATTTGAAAACAGAGCATTAATTTTAGGATATCTTTTGTAACCAGTTGTTCGTATAATTAATCCGTGCCAGTAAGTGATTATTTCAAATTTAATCGTTTAAAATTAAAGTATTGTTTTTCTTATTGTATAAAAATCTTTACGCAAATTTCGTCTGAAAAGAAGAATTTCGATACAAATTTTTAGGAGGAAGAATAATGTAAGGTTATGTAAATTTCAGTTAGAGGAAGAATAATTTTCAAAAAGTCGCGTGTATTCTCTTTCCATTCAGAGCGCGAATAGCACATCTATTTGAGAATTTGCAATTCGTTCATCGACGTTTAAAACTTCATTCAGGTTGTTGGTGATTTCTGTAAAGTCATTACTATACAGCAAAAGCTCTTTATTTGCGGGGTATATGTTCCATAAATATGCCGCGAATACAGAAACCGTGAAGAAGGAATGGTAATTTATATGGGATTGTAGAGGATATGCTCCTAGGTGACAAAATAAAAAAAGCAAATATATAAAAAACCCAATTTAATTGAAGTTTTTGAACATTTTGATTCATTATCTTAAGGCTTAGGCAATTGCTTGAAGAATTTTGTCATTTTCTCTTGCTGGCAGTTTTCAAAAGCTCCTACCATTCAGACTGATACGCAGCAGTCGCATTAGCAATTTGCCTCTTAAAAATAAGACTTCGTTCCATAGACGGATCAATGTTCATAAAGAAATCGCAAAGCTCATTCTTAAACCTTCACCAAGATTTTTCAAATGAAATGTCACGTTTCCAGTGCTTGTTGAAGTCTCTACCTCAATGGGCTGTGAATTGAACATTTCCTCCAAGTCGGTTTCAGTCGGATCTTCATCTTGCAATTCAAGCAATTCCTGAATGTCACTTGATTCTATCTGTTCGAACCCATCTCGTCCTATTCCATTCGCGATTTCGGCTATGTTTGTAGTTTGCATATAATCACATACTTTAGGCAAAGTTGTAATAAGATCTATTTTTCCTTTTTTATGAGTCCATTTGACGGCATTTACAAAGGATGTTGGGTTGGATACCTATTGGAATCCTTTTATTATTATGTATGTACTAATTGGATCCACGAATAAAGAAATTTGTAGCCGCGAATCTAGGAATTGGGTCGCATTTTAATCCGTGAATAGAGAACACACGAATGAAAAAAGCGCGAATAAGGAGCTTTTACTGTAATTATTGCTAATTAAAGCAATGACATTAATTGCAATTGGTAGCATTAGGTCATCGTTGCTATGTCACCATAAATGTCTCCTAGCATATTTACAATACAATTCCGAATCGGCAAATTAAGGTGAAACAAACTTGATTTAGGGTGTGGCATAGTTATTTGATATTTAGAATTCCTTTTTTTGAGAATTTATCAGCATAACTTAAAATTAATTAACCCCTGCCAGTAAGATTTAAGAATGCAAAAGTTATGGGTGAACAGCTATTTAATTTTCATTTAAGAAATTTTAGTTTATTTTATAATTTTAACTAATTTATAATTATTAATTAAAATTATATATTGGTATGGATGTAATTGTAATTTGTAAGTTCGCATTCAACATTTCTTCAAAAATCTCTAGTGATTTCGGATTAGCCCCTAGTTTTCGCGTTTACGCCAGGCACTCCGGTATTTTTTTTTATGTATAATTTTAGGCACATAATGTGTCTATGACTCCAGAGTATTCAAAAAATTCATCTATTAATCATTATGCGCGTTTTCTTGTTCTTGGTAATATTTCACAATCATTAGTTTCATTATCAGTATCAATTAAATATATGCTTATTTTCTGAATCACTTTGATCTTCTTGATTTACATTATTCTTATTCATTAAGGTGTTTATTTCACTGCATGTTTAGCATTTGGTTAGTCAGATGTTCTGGCTAAATGTTTATTAGAATGAACGAACGAATTTATTAGAATGGCTTCTAATAGTTTAGCCGAAACTGTACCAAGACCATCAAATGGTATATAATAGTGATCTATGATACCAATATAAGTAATAAAGTGCATCTGAATTCAATACACAAGAAATTTTAAATCAAATGTATTATTATATTCCACAGTAACTTTAGTCGCATGACGAGTATAGCTCATCACCCCATATAGCACATTGACGAGTATAGCTCGTCATTGTGCTATATGGCATGAAAAATCAATGACGAGCTATACTCGTCATTTTACGGGAAGGGGTTAATATAAAAACTTAATAATAGTTAGAGGTTATTGAGCATAGAAAAAATAAAAAAGAAAAGATCCAACACACCAGAAGATATAATTTTATTTTCTCATACAAGAATACAAATTGTGGAAAAGAAAGGGGAAAAAATAGCACCCAATGTGAAAAGTTCATAAATAAGTGATAATGAGTCTCATGCACACCCGATGACATTAACTCTTTCACGCGAACAGTGGGAGAGCGATTAAGAAAGGCAGGAGCTTGTTAGTAGTGAGAGAGCAGCAGCGTGGGAGTTAGCAGCTGGAAAGGTGCTGATTAGAGAACCCTACCTGGATCATCTGCTGCTGCAACAGCTGCTGCTGGATCAGTTGCGAAGCGTCCACCATAGGAACAGTCATGCCTGAAAGTCATGGATAAAACCATTCATCAAGACGTACTAAAGATATTGAAATTGGTAAACTACAAATTACCAAGGATTATATTATATATATATTATATATATTAAAACAATCAAAACCCATTTCCTGGTCAACAAAAAGTAAAACGAAGTAAACTAGATCGAAATCGACATTAAATCTCAATTCGGAATTGAACGCTAAAAGTTCGCAAAATGAGAGGTAATTGAAATAGAAGCAATTAATGAAACAAATCCAAATTACTATGATTAATAGAATTATGTAAACGAAACAGAAACGGCACTAACCACGGAAACGAAACCAAAACTGGAATCGAAACTAAAAATCATAACGGATTCAAACAAGTTTAAGAATTAAAGTATATATATATATATATATATATTGTGACATTTTTTATATTATTATCAAAACCATATATAGGCTACTAGCTGAAAAAGTCAGAATTACTTTAGCTGAGATTTGCATGTTAATTAATAAATTGTAATTAAATTTCCATTAATTGTAATATTTGTTAATAAGATTTTAAATTCGTTCATTGCAATATTTGTTAAAGTCATAATTACTTTAGCTGAGATTTGCATGTGAAGTTATAAATTGTAATTAAATTGTCATTAATTGCAATATTTATTAATATTCCTTAATTTTTTTTCATTAATTGTAATATTTGCCAATAAGATCTCATAAGAGAAATTTTTTTTAATAATCAAAATCGATTAAATCTTAATGTGTCCATAATAAAAGGGTTTTTAGACATTTTATTTGTAATGTAAAAGTTTAATTTTGTAAAATATTATAAACCGTAAAATCTTCTCATCTGACATTACTGCAAAATATATATAAAATATTAATTTAGCTAAATTTATTAACAATTAAATCAAATTTATTAACTTAAAATATTTCTTTATTAAATTTTAAAAAATCCATATCACTCAAGAGAACAATTTTTAAATGGTATAAAAATAGATTCTGTGCAATAATATGCTCCAAAGTAACAAAATAAGGTAATAATAAAAGAGATAAAATATATTACTTCAACATGTAAAATAATATTTTAATTAATTTCTTGTTTAAAATCTAATAATTTTTTAAAAACCTTTCTTTACTGAATATCTACTTTTTAAAAAGGAACTAATAGCAAATTCGATAGTTCCAAGTCTAAAGTTTTACCTGAAGAGGAGTTTTGTACAGCTTTTGTATAAAATAGATGGCATCATGGATAACGCATGCGTACAAAACATTTCCATAATACCAATTATAAGCCTATACCAAAATGTACGCAAACTATAAGCATCATATTAAAAAGAAATTTCCAATTTCTTGCAACTTACCAGATAAATTGTATAAAGGCAAGTTGTTGCCACCTGTTGTTGAAGATGCAGAAGAGTTGCCAACACCTCCTGGCAGGGCTGGCGAAGGAGTGGACAAGTTAGGTGTCATGCTTTGAGAATGAAGACCATTGGAGGCCCCACGCTGCTGAAAGAATAAATTACAGAAAACTTGCAGATTTTTGATGGAGAGAAAAATAAATATTTTTTT
>JAPMOQ010012811.1:129024-175806 GCA_026543055.1 Argiope trifasciata
TGCACGTATACTTTATGAAGACTTGCACGTATACTTTATGTCAGATTAATTGTTAGAGGAAAAAGGGATGATAAAAGTTGCATTTTTGATGTTTGCCAGATAAAAAAAATGCTCCTCACCGTTTTGAACCACATAATTATTATCACCCCAAGCCCTAGTGAGGAACAATTTTCTCTTTTAAAACATTCATTATCGACTCCATTTATTTAGTAAAAAAGAAAATTCTCTTTTGATGCAAATCTTTATATATTTGAATATCACTTAGAGATCTTTGCACATTTTGCATCTACTAATCTAAGGCAAAGTAGATTAGTAGATGCAAAATGTGCAAAGAATGACATACAATAATTTCGCCTAAATCGATTTTTTTTATAACTGACAAACGATAATAAGAAATGTGTGTTCATAGCCTTACTATACTTGCTGACAGCTAACCCAAGTAACATAGTTCTAGTTTGAATCTAAATAGTCATTATTCAATTTAAGATTTGAAAATTTTTGCTAAGAATATGAGACATCATACTTTTTTTTTTAAATTAAAGGACTGAAGACGAAATTCTTAAATGTTGCAGAAACTTAATGTTACTCTCAAATGCTGATACGCCTTAGTCGAGTTTAATAAAATCAACATTTACTGTCGAAGTTTGGCTTCAAAGGTCACAAAAATACAAATATTATAAAAGTATTCCTTTAAAAATAACTTATTTGAATTGAAAAATTTTATTGGTCACAAAAATTTCCCATCGCATTTGAAGAAAAATCTCTCAAGTTTGAAAATGTTTAAAAAATGCTTAATAACAAGATTTACTAAAAATTGAACTATGAATTTGGCATCAATTGTGCCATAAAACACGAATATGAAATAAAAACAGCACAATTTAAACTTTTTCCTGAAATTCGCATTACAAATTGTATATAATAATCAATGAATTATTTTTTTTATTTTATCTATTAATGAACAATGATTAAAGATTGTTGTTCATTATTAAGTTGATTTTATAAAGTAATTAAATTATTTATCATCTTCACACAACTTGTACTGTATAACAAATAGCAACAATTGATTATTTTGTAATAATAAATTTGTTTCAAGGCCTTATAAATCAGTAGAAGCCGTGGTAGGTTGGTTGGTAGAGCACCAGTCTCGCAATAGAAAGGTGGCGAGTTCTGTCCTCGTCTCGGCCAAAGACCGCCGTGTTGGCTAATGGCAGTTGGGGCCCGTTAACTGCAAAAACCTCCAAGTTCCCATAACAAATGATACCTCTGGGGGTACTGAATCAGGGATGAGTCGGTCTCTGAAATGGATCTGAATTCTGACTTGGGGATGGATGATCGAGTGTATGAATGAGTTCGACCGCCCCCTGAAAAGGGCTGTGTCGTGTGTGTCCGAGCAAAGTCGCCCTTTCACCTTAACGGTGCTCGTTAACAACGAAAGGCGCACACTTCTGCCTTCATTCGAAAGAGCTCCGTTCATCCGGGCTTGGCATGATCAAGTAGCATTAGACCCACCACCACCACCCACCCCGAACAATGTGATTAAAGATTATTGTTCAATAATTATTAAGTTAATTTTATAAAATAATTAAACTATTTATCATTTTTCCTTTCAGTGTTATTTATCAACTTGCATTGTATAACAAATAACAAATTGCAACAATTCTTATCTTGTAATAAAAAATTGGTTTCAAGGCCTTAAAAATCAATTTTGCCTCGTATCCCAATTTCGTTCTGACCTATCCTGTACACGGTAAAAAATTTTAATGAATATTTCCTCTTTTGTTTTTGTGGTGGTGGGTCTAATGTCACTTGGTCATGCCAAGCCTGAATGAGCGGAGCTCTTTCGAATGAAGGCAGAGGTGTGCGCCTTTTGTTGTTAGAGAGCACCGTTAAGGTGAAAGGGCGACTTTGCTCGAACACACACGACACATCTTTTTAGGGGGGGTCGAAATCATTCATCCATCTGCATGTCAGCATTTCGATCCAAATGAGAGACCGACTCATCCCTGATTCAGTACCCCCAGAGATATCATTTGTTATGGGAACTTGGAGGACTTTGCAGTCACGACCTATTTAACGCATCTCAACTGCCATTAGCCAGCACGGTGGTCTTTGGCCCAAATGAGGACAGAACTCGTTGCCTTTCGGTTACTAGACCGATGCTCTACCAAACAGGCTACTGTGGCCCTCTGTTTTTGTGAAGAAGCAGAGAAGAAAATAATTTTTCCTCCTAAATAAATCCATTAAAAATATATATGGCACGACATAAAGTGACGCAGCGACTAGGAATATGGTCTCAAACAAATATGGTAACGAACACGTCGGTTCGAGGTTATTTACCTGGGTGTCGATTCCTCCCCCAACGGCCTTGCCGCCGCCCTTCAGAGCTTTGGCAAGGCTTTCGGGGTTGCTGAGATTGCTGAATTCCTCCGCCGCTGGTTCTGGGAGCAACTCGTCCAGGATGTTGTAAGGATCGATTTCGGAAGAATCTTTGTTGTACACAGACACGGATTCTGGCCTTCGCCCTCCTTTGATAGACGCTGCAAGAGATCTACAACAAGAAATGGAATAGTTAACTATTTTGTTCCAGAATTTCAAGTCTCTCTGGATTTTATTCTTTACTAGCCGCCTTTGGCGACCAGCTGGTTCGCCATGAGTAATGTGTTCTAAAATTTTTAATTAAATCATATATTCATTAGCCAAAATTTAAGAAATAGTTAAAGTTAAAAGATTCAGTTATTAGTAGTTAAAGAGTCAGTAACTTTATTCGGATTTAATGCTCTAATAATTTATCGATTATGCTTCCAAAATATTAAAAATGTTTTTTTTTGGTGATATTGCCAAAATGTTAAATATGTTTTTCAAAGAAAGCGAAAAAGAGAAAAAATTATTGAAGTAATGATACAGATATTGCAACGATTATAGAAATATGTCATTAAGTCGGGATTTCAATGCATATCCTGTCTAAATTCAATCAGGTTGACTGTAAATAAAGATAATTTATGGAATTAATGATATAAATATTGCAAACAATCTTAGAATCCTTTGCCTTGCATTTATTGTTTTAGATGATATCACATTTTATATTAATATTATTTTATCCAGTCACGTGCTGAAAGTTGTATTTCTTTAGATTTGATTTGCGATGATAGTTTTTTTTTTAAATTTGAACTTCCGGCATTGTTTTATTTTATCCAGTCACGTGCTAAAAAAACATGGTTAAGTATTTCTTTAAAAATTCCTTAAAAATAGAGGCTTAAGTTATACATTAAAACACCGATACCATTAGAAAGCTAATTTTTTTATCTTTAAATTTATGTTAAAATTATGTTTGTCCGATAATAATTTCGGAAGTTATAGCGGAAAAACGTCGAAATTTCGCTTAAATTTTAATTAATTCAAATTATAATTAAAAATTCGAAAAATGGGCTCCGAGGTGCACATTCCCGACCTCCAAGGTATACATGTACCAAATTTGGTAGCTGTAGGTCCAACGGTCTGACCTGTAGAGCGCCAACACACACACACACACACACACACACACACACACACACACACACACACACACACACACACTGAGCTTTATTATAAGTATAGAATAGATGAGATAAGATAAGTAATTGGGAATTCAAAAAGAAATGTATTGATTTTTTTTAGCGAAGTACTAAGACCACTATAGCTAAAAAGATGTTAATGTTTTTGTTGGTAGTCAGTATTTAGATATCGAAAACATTTGAGTTTCACTCTAAGAGAATTTAAATAAAAATGACAACAATTCTAATCCCCGTTTTTTCATATAAATAAACTAAAAATTAAAAAAAAAATCTAACTCTTATTCATCTAAAAATTTTCATAACAAACAGTTGTCATCACCCGGCAAACACAGTTGATGTCACAACAATCGCTCAAACTTTCAACGCCAGTTAGTATAACGCACATGTCCGACGCCAGTTGTGGTAATGCAATTCTGTTGGGAAAACCTCAACACTATTAGGGAAAAACCGGAGCCTTAAGGTGGGTTTACACGAGGCTTTTTATTGTCCGCAAACATTGTCTCTCTGCTGTTGTCCCGGCATTGTCCCCGTGTGAACACTTGAGACAACGCGGACAATGTTTGTCCCGACGGGACAATCATTTGCCATTGTCCCGTTGTTGTCACGTGATTTTCCAAAAGTAGGCGTGATCTTCTATTGCGGACAATAATAAGCCTCGTCTGAACCCACCTTTACTCTTCTTTGGCGGGATTTGGCCTCAGGTTTTTGGCGCGAAAGTTAGTTTTTAATGAATAAAAAATGAACCACTCAATGAACCGGAATCAAAAAGTATTCTATGTTCTATTCCTGACTGTAATCTATCTATCTCAGTGCTAAATTTCATCCAATCCCGTTAAGCCCTTCTAGTGTGATTGAGTAACAAACATCCATCCGTCCAAACTTTCCCATTTATAATATTAGTATAGATGACAACTTTCTCTATACATTTATTGATGCTTACTTTCTCTACACATTTATTAATGTTTACTTTCTCAGATATTATTTATTAACGCTTATTTTCTGAACTATCAGTGTTTTGTTTCCTAAAACAATTCTCGGTGAAATTGGTATCCCGAAATTTTTTTTTCTATTCCAAATGACATCAAAAAATGAAAAATGTAAAGAGCTTTAACATACAGCCAAGTGGTCTGTCTTACCTAGCATCACTCAGTTCATCCAGATTTCCATCCAGGACAGGATTGAAGAGGTCATCGAGGTACTGGTCCAGATCGGAGGTGTGGGAAGGAATGCGGACGTTCTTGACGTGGGACGCCAGAGAGGGTGCCTCCGAAGTGTCGGACATGGCGGAACTCTTTGGCCCCCCGACGCTGCTGTAGTCGTCGCGGTTGCGGTCAATGTGGGCCTTCGTAGAATGAGAGTGGCCCTTGACAGCCTGTTGCTTGGCCCCATACTTCACGTAACGAGTCGACTCGGTGGTCCGGCTACATCTTGAACCGTCTGGATCCGGCAGGTAATCGTCCGGCTCCATCTCTTCTTCTTCGTCGCCATTTTCCGGGAAGTCGAATTCTGGGAAATCTATGCCGTCGTTGGAAGCCTGTAGGGATGAGAAAATATTTAAATTTTTCATATAACTTTGATTATTTCCCCAATTTCTTTAAAATGTTAATATCACAGTTTAGGACATATTCATATCTGTTGATTGGGAGAAGTAAATATGTGGAGAAGAATCTAATTTGCGATGTTCGGGTTTGAAATCCAGTAACTTAACCATTTGGCAAAAACGTACGCTTCTGTCTATTGGCGGTTACTGGCTTATTAAGTTGTCACCACAGTACTCCCCCTACCAGCGAACGATTATTTATTGCGCCAAGTGTTATGGCGAGCGAAGAGAATGCTTCGATAACAAAAGTATTCAGAAATGGGGATTTGCGAAAGTATTCAGAAATGGAGATTTGCGAAAGTATTCAGAAATGGGAATTTGCGAAAGTATTCAGAAATGGGGATTTGCGAAAGTATTCAGAAATGGGGATTTGCGAAAGGATTCAGAAATGGGGATTTGCGAAAGGATTCAGAAATGGGGATTTCCAAAAGGATTCAGAAATGGGGATTTCCAAAAGGATTCAGAAATGGAGATTTCCAAAAGGATTCAGAAATGGAGATTTCTAAAAGGATTCAGAAATGGAGATTTCTAAAAGGATTCAGAAATGGAGATTTCTAAAAGGATTCAGAAATGGAGATTTCTAAAAGGATTCAGAAATGGAGTTATACATTTTATATGGAATAGAGAAGCTTCACATCTTTTATGATATTTATACCATTTTATAAAGAATTACTTAAAGGAAAACAGGTTTCTTTACATAAGATTGAAATATTTTCATGAGGAGATTTCAAGCAGACACAATAAAGCGTACTTTATCTGCCAGGTTACCCCATTTATTTAAAGATTAGATTCTTAGAACATCATAACACTCTTTTCATTCATCAAATTACAGAGTTTTCTGTGTTTAAATCACCGTAGGAACAAATTTAAACTAAAATCAGTAAGATAAGACACTTATATCTGGTGTCTTAGAAACCTCAGGTGCTCATTTTTTTAAATAATTGCCACAAACTCCTCCCATCATGGAACTTTGCAATCCGACAGCAGCGCCACCTTTCTTCAGTTGTTACCGAGACCTGCCAGTGAAAGTATCACAAGATGGTCTTTGGGTGAAATTGGAACAATTTTGCGAAGCTTTTGATTTTAAGTGTTATTTTATGTGTGTGGTACGTGATAATAAATGTTTCGTCTCCAAGATTATGGATTATTTGTATGAAAGGGAAATTATTACTCTTATAGTGGTAACTTATAGTGGTCCTGGAAGGTAAAGCCAATTACCTTATTTGAATTATTTTTTTCTTCATTTTTTGCTGATAAAATGATAATAATAAATACTCAAATTAGAGTGACGTCCTCTACATAAGAAGTTGAATATATTCATACATTAAGTAATTAACTATAAAAAGCACTGTCCATGAAAACAGTTTGATCAATTTTTAGTTTATATATAAATTATAAACGTTAAGCAATCAAAACACATACCTGGGATGAGTTGCTGGCGTCCCTGTTATTACCGCCACCATTCATATCAGGCGAGTGACCATTGATTTTACTGGACTCGTCAATACTGGACGTCTGCCCATGAATGACACTGCCTTCTCCTCTTCGACTTCCAGCATCGCTGGCATCTGTCTTGGTCTGTTTCATGAGTTCTTGGCGAGAGAAGTAGCGATCGTTGAGAGCCGATGACGCCAATCCGAGTTCATCCTGCCAAGCATTGCTTGGAGGACTCTGCGCATTCTTTGAGTGGTGAGGGTCCTCCTCGGGGCGTTGCTGGGATGTGTTATTTTTAGGCGCCAAATAGCGCTTGTTGAGTTTGCTCGTTTCCGAGAGTCCTGGCACCTCCCGTTCTTGGTAGCGCTCATTCAGTTTGCTCTTGGACAGTCCCAACATGGATCCGATGGGTTCGGGTCTCGACCTAGAACGATGGGTTTCGTCTACGATGAGGTCGGATCGAGTCGTCTTGCCGTTCTCGAAGTACCGATCGTTGAGAGCACTGGTCTTGGACAAGGGAGGGTCGATCCTGCCAATGTCGTCCAGAAGCCTTTCGTGTGAACTCGATCGAATGCGTTCCTTTCTTCTTTCTCTTGTAACTGAAAAACATAATTTCAATAAATATTTTTTTCTGATAATTAAAAAGAAATAAGACCCAACTTTTTAAATTGTAGTCCATGTTGCGGCACCATTCAGTTTGCTGTCTTTTTCATAACTTTCTACCTAAAATGCTAACAAAGAGGGTACAGAAATCGCTCGTTTTATATATGAGACGATGCTGTTGGCAGGAATTTTGCCAATGTGCAGGTTGAATTCCGCCAAGGATCGAACCTGCGATATTTGGGTTTGAAGTCCAGTAACTTACCCATTTGGCAAAAGCGTACACTGATGTCTAGTGGCTGTTACTGGCTTGTTAAGATACCACTACAATACTCTCCTACCAGTGAGTTAGTAGAGACGAATGTTTTTTTTTAAATAGCGCCAAACGTTATGGCGAGCAAAAAGAGTATTTTCGGTACCGCCAAGCGTAATGGCGACCAAAGAAAGGGTTTTCGATCAAGTGAGTCTGACTCCAGATCAAAAGGTTGCGTCTTCAAATCACGTCCGGGCCACCAATGCGGCGATGGTGTTGGTTGGAATTGTGCCTATGTGTAGGTTGAATTCCACCAAGGATTAAACATGCGATGTTTGGGTTTGAAGTCCATTAATTTATCCATTTGACAAAAGCGATCACTAATGTCTAGCAGCTATTATTGGCTTGTTAAGATGTCGCCACACATATTGCTAAATGACAACAGTCAAACATAAACAGATCGTTATATTAACTGAACAATTTTTATAGATCCATTTAATTCAATGCTTTGCTCACTCTTGGAGCTAAAAATTATTAAGGATTATCTAAAGATGGCTGGTAATTCCACTCAATCAGAGGAAATAAGATATAAAATAAATGAAGATCTTTTGATGTTGAAAGAATAACGGCGGGAGGAGAAAGATACAAAACAGAAGCTTGTACTTACGATATTCGTGCGAAGAATGCTGGTCTGCCCTTGTGATGTCGTCGATGGAACGGGATTTGATTGGTTGTTTGTACCGGATGGGCGCTGGTGGGGACTCATCGATGTCGATTTCGAATGTGTTGATACGCTCAGGGTTGTGAGGCCTATATAAGAACATATTTCAGAATTTACATATAGGGGGATACATTCTGTGAATTGTTCTAAAAAAACATAGTGGTACAAAAAATTGAGAGTACACCTCACTTTTACTTGATAAATCCGACTTCCAATATAAATAGTACATTACTGAGAAGTGCAAACATGTTTTTATTTTTACACATAACAAATGGTTAATTTAAAGTAAAAATAAAGTACAATCAACGAAAAACTCTAAAACTGAAAAATCTCAGAGGGATTTTAAATAAACCTACTCAGATTCTTGCCTCAAAAAATTGAGAGTACACCTATGAAATTTTTTCAATATGCTAAGTTGCATGTCTTTTGACTTTTATAATGACCACTAAACGCCTTTGTGTCGATTTGAGCAATTTTTGGTGATATCTGAAGATATTTTACCTCATTTTTTTTCAACACTTGTTTCAAATGGGTTTTTCTTCTAATTTTGTGTTTTTGAACCCCTTTCTTGAGTATGGCCCACAATATATGGTAATATTCAATGACAATAATGTCACGGTACTGTGCTTTTGTGTATAGCTGCTGTTTATAAGGAAAAAGATACCATTTGTTTTAGCCACTGTATATATCATTCTGTAGTCTATGCATTTATAAGTTGCTTATCTTCAGATCATCCTCAAAACAGAATATGTTTAAAAATATGTTTTAAATAAAAATTAAAACATCCAAGATTAAAAAAAAAAAGTTTTCAAATTAGACCAAGGTTCTGGAGAGAGTTTTAATAGCTCAAATGTAACAGAAGATAGATAATAAGTATATTAATTAATGTGCTCGTCTTTTAAACTAAGAAAAACACAAAATTGCGCAGATAAATTGTACTGTGTCGTAAGAAATTTCCAAATAAAATGTCTCTTATTCTACAGCACAAGTACATGATCATAATATAAATGATTCCAAAAATAAACAAAAATGAGGTTTTAGTTTAGTTATATTAAAGTCCCGTTTCAAAGCAACACGAGGGCTATTTTGGGACGGAACTCGTCACTTTAAACCACGGTCAGATGACGTGGACAACACCTGAACTAAGACCCCCCTCTCTACACCACACCAGCGGGAGGACGTTTGTCCTGAAAGATTTAGCGTGCAAGAGACTCCCTCACACGACGGTTCTTCAGTGGAATCGAGTTTCGAACCTGAAACCCTTCAGTTCCGAAGCCGAGACCTTGCCACCAGGCCACCGCGGTAAAACAAAAATGAGAAAACATTAAAATCTTTTTTTTTCTTCCCTTTTTTGAGTTGGCTTGCTTTAAAACCTACTGAAATTTGTTCCGTTAATAAATAATATTACTGTTTTGTAATCCGAGAATATCTTAGACGGTGATTCTTTCAGGGCAATATCCATGCAAGATAGCGCATTAGCTATCATAACTTAAAATACTCTATATTAATTAGAACAAATATAATTAGATGGATTGTTTTACCTTATCTCATTCTATAACATTTCTGGCTACGATGTTATTTTTAAAATTTCATGTGAATTTTAGATTATTTTTTAAAGTTAATTTTCAAATTTCTGTGTTACTTTCTGCTCATTTATTAAGGGTTTTATCGGAAATTTTTATTTAAATTTCGTATCATTTGTATTAATGGGAATGTCCACCACGGCTCTATATTTAAAAAGGGTTTAAAAATAAATCAAATAACTGTAGCACTGCCATTTAGACAGTAATTGACTTAAAACAATGTATTTAAAAACTAAGTTTTAACTTATAAAATAAAATACTGGATAATTATTTGCTAAAAACAAAAATTGACATTTCACTGTAAAAGTTCTTTAACTACAATATTTACTCTTTTTTTTAAACAATAAAGGAAAATTTAATTGCTTTTTTTAAAAAAAAATGTTGCAATAATTTTTTTTTCATATACAGGAGTTAAACTTTTAAAGTAAAATTAACAATTTAATTTTTATGCACTAAATTTTTCATAACATATAATTACTTGAAAAGCTTTTATTTTTTGCGTAAATTTTAACATTTATTTTCAACAAGAACTAACCAGTTTCGTTAAACTATTTCATTTTCTTACTAATTATTTTCTTTTCAAAGAAAATAATTAGTAAGAAAATGAAATAGTTTGTAATAATAATAGTGATTTTTGTTTTCGACTGCCTTTGACTTTTTTACAAACGAATTTAAGCCTCATAGCAGTGGATAAATATTGTTGGTCTTTGATTTATCATATTTCTTTTGTGTTTTTATTACATGTAGCATCAGAATATAATTTTATTCTTAAATGATTAGTGACTTCTTTGGCTATTTTAACATACTTATCTTCTCCAAACAACACGTCTGAAGTCTTACACCGGTCGGTTTGGGTTTTAAATTGAGGTATCCGACTACATTGGTGAATTTTTTTAAAATTCACCAATGTAGGAAGACCTGCCTTACCCACCAGGGTCACATATTTTTGCAGCTGAAATTTGTCTTTCACTTCCATTTTCTCAAAACTTTAATTTTCATAAAAAGTCTGCACTGTTAACACGATATCTCGAAAACTAATAGAGGTATTTACATAAAAATTGCAGAGTGTGTATAAAATAATATGGGCAGTGAAATGAATCCAAATTTTTATTGTTGGTGAAATACTTTTTTTATTTAGGGACGATTTTAGAAAAATTAAGTAGTGAATTTATAAAAAGAAACGCATATAGACGTATATTTTTACCCATAATTTCTTCGCATCTGAACATTTTTCTTAGATTTTGGTTCATTTCATTCGTGATTATATTCTATAATTTGAGTACAAAGAAAAATAGGATTGCTGTATTACCATTTTGTATTGAATGTTAACCGTTTTGGTTCAATTTCATTAAAATTTACTTCACATTTTCCTATTTCTCAAAATAAATTATTTTTTTCAAATAATTTTTTGTTATTTATAATATTTTGCATTATAATTGACAATACATCTGAAAACCAGAGCTTTAAATATTTTTTTTGAAAAATCCAGTTTTTCAAAAAATTTCCTTTGAAAGTAGTCGGATACCTTAATTATCGATATATTTATAAAATTAAATATATCAATGATTTTTTATAACTTTTTTTTTACCTTGATTTCCATGATATGAATTCGTTTTTCATTTGCTCCATTGCTCACCACCACCAAACGATTTTCAGTAACGAAGCAGATTCTTTTTTTGTAAATTTCGTTTTCAGCTGACTGAGATCACATCACTTATTATAAAAAGTCACTTAAGGAAAAGCAGGTTGATTTTCTGAAAAAATAATCGTTCATTTTCTAATTTTCGTTTGGCAGTCATATTGGGGAATCGGGGTGTAGGAATCAGACGAAAAAACGTTCGATTTGGACACGGTACATACATCGGATAGATGGTGGAATTAGGAGAGCGATACACTTTTTAGTTAAGATTGTTCGGTAAAAGTAAAGTTTAAGGTACGGACCCTCGCCAAAATATCGCCAAATTCTACAAAATTCGCTAATTGTCCTCCATCTTGGATTGCACAAAAATAGCGCTATTACACCCATGTGGTCAAAAAAAAAAGTTAATAAAACTAAGGAAGAAAAAATTAGTCTTTAAAACTGATAATGATCTTAAAAAGGGTAGAAATTAATACATTTTAACGCAAAATGAGACAAAATTTCCATGAAATTCAATGAATTTTCCCGAAGATTTAAAGAATAATTTGTATTAGAACACAGGTAAATTAATTATTATTAAAGTAACATATCATTAACTCCTTAACAGTCGCATAATTTTGAAGAAAATGGTGATAAAAGTGCCTATTTTTTTATTCAAGAAAATTATATAAAACTGAATGTATAGTTTAAAATAAATTAGCTATCGCTAAAAACATTGAAAATAGTCTAGGGCAGCCATCTGGTGTATATTTTGAGAAATAAACATGATTCTCGGCATAAGAAATCGTTTGTTTTAATATTTTTGGCGCATTACTTTTGAATACGCCAGCCCGGAAATATCGTGGGAGCGAGAAATAGAGGTAGAAATTTCACCCCATCATTTTCACGGGAGCGAGAAGGAAGGGGTTAAAAATACGAAGCAATTTTTACTTAAAAATGATTACATTAATAATTAGTTAAAAAATGAAAAAAATTCAAATTTGGCGCCGTACCTTAAATTTTACTTTAGCCGATTATTCAATAATAATAATTTTATTCATAATCAAGAAGAGGTACAGAACTTACGATGCTGCCCATGTTGCAGAGGAGTATTTGGTCTTTTTGTTCTTGTTGGCAGACACGAGGAAGAAGGACTTGCAGACGGGGAATGCCGGCGGGACCTCGGTTTCAGAGATCAGATCGAGGACGTAGTCGTAACCGTTCAGTTCGTACAAATCTCCGTCGTCGTCCAAATCCACAGTCCAACCGAAACAGTCGTCAATGCCCCTACGAGGAAAAGTTAAAAAGTAAGGTTAAGAGTAAGTTAAAAGTATTTTTTTTTCAGATATGTATTTTGCAGAAATAACAAATTCCTACTATTGTCATGCACTGTACTATAATGGCATGTATACATGACATGTACTGCCATGTACCGTACTGTCATGACATGTACTGTACCGTAATGGCGTGTATACATGACATGTACTGTCATATGCTGTACTGTAATGACGTGTATACATGACATGTACTGTATTGCAATAATGGAAAAATATTCAGGATCCCCGCACTGATTTCTCATTAAAAGGTAATTTTCCGTTATACGGGCGCAAGTTGAAAAAGGTAATTTTCCGTTATACGGGCGCAAGTTGACGTCAATATGAGCCAAACACGAGTCAAGTCGCCAAGCTAAACGAATAACAAAACAAATGTCGTCAAAGTGAACAAAGTCGCCAAATGAATTTGAACGTTAAATTTGACGTAATTTTGCATTTTTGGCAACTTTTCACTTTTCCCGACTAACGATAATTTGACACATTTTGATAATTTTTTCGCTGTGCCCATACAATGGAAAATTACCGGTTAAGATTGCCAGGATCTCATTTTGCCTAGTGAAGTATATTATTTTTTTACATCAACAGTTTGCATTCAAATTTGGGGGGAAAAAAAATGAAAAAACAAAACTTTTTTCTTAATGCCATCTTTAAACAAGCAAAATAGGCATTTCATGTATAAAAAAAACAAAAAAACATGCAGGTTCTAATTGTTTCAATATGCACATTTATCCATTTTATCAAACGATTATCTTATTAATTATCAGTAAAATGCTATGATGTAGGTAAATAATTGTCATTGAAATAAAGGAATTTTTTTACATTAACTTAGGTAAAAAAATGCTATAAAAGAGGTTTGGGTTATTATTCTTTTGGTGGTATTCTGTAAGTTGAACTGTCTTACAAACATGGAAAACTTTTTGAATGAAGTAAAGCTCTCTTATTTCTAAATTGTGTTAAAACAAATTTCAAACCTCGAGAGCGCAATTAATATTTGTTCTTTCAAATTTAGTGGAAAGCTCAGAAGATTTCAAGATAATCGCTGTACATCCTGTATATATCCTACATAACTACATATCCTATTTATATTGGGATAAATTTTATACAACTTCACAATCCCTAAACCGTTCTGTCCCATGTCAACTTTAAAATCGTATCTCAGTTCTTATAGAAAGTTATCGTAGGGGTACACATATATAGCAGCTTACTTTCTTCCAAAAATATTTAGACTTGTAGGTAAATATCGCCTTAAAATACTAATTTAAAATTATATCTGAATGTATGTATATAAAGCAAACAATTTCTCATTGTTAGAGGAATAAAATAATTTCTGATTTTTTAGCATGTATTTTTTATAACTTCAAAGCATATGTGTCAAGTATTATACCAATGTAATTGTTTTCGATAAACACAGGATTTTTTTTAAAAATCTTTACTGATATAATTTTTTAAAAAATCAAAAAGTGATACCAGTTTTTTTTAAATATAGAAATCACAATACTATAAATCTATTCAATTTTTGTGATCATATTCAAAAGAAATTAAAATTCGGCATTCGTAAAATATAGGAAGGGTAATTAATATTTTAACTGCAAAAATATTTTCATTTTATATACTAGATAAACTGTCAGCAAAATAGGCGTGACTTCATATCACAAAAAAAATAAAACATTTATCCATACTTTTAACATAAAAATAAAATAAGAACAAACAAATTTTAGATATTAATTTTAAAAGCCAAATTCGGTGATTATTTTTTGCTCTTCACAATTTTATTATATCTTAAAACAGATGAAAAAAATCTAATTTTACATGACAATATGCTAATAAAAGAAACGGTTTTTTTTCAAGTTTTATTACTGGAAAGATAAAAATAGTGCGACAGCAATCAAAAGGAAAGAAAACTTCCATTTTTTCCCACACTAAAATCAAAACAAATGCACAGCATATATAAGCTATAAAACCACGAACACTTACTACATAAAAGTTGTAAACCGCAGCCAATAAAACTCGAAATATTCCGCCACAATAAAAACCAGTTTTGAATGGATTGGACGTTTACAATCTTTAGGAAGCCCAGACATAAAACGAAGCTTATCGATATCTCCTCGGAATTCGTGGAGATAATTACCATGGGACTCGGAAGAATAGCAGGTTTTATCTAGAAGATGAACTGATAGAAAAATCTGATTTTTCGAAAACAAACGTTTTTCTTTCTTTGTTATCACGTATTTATTGTATACACTAACAATGACTGTACATTTGTATCAGTATTGGAAATTTTTATTTTAGTCTGATTTATTTTTTTGTTTTTACAAAAAAAAAAAAAAAAAAAATAATAATAATAATAATAATAATAAAATGAAATAAAATAAAAATAATGAAATCTACTATCGCAAATTTCAAGTTATCATATTAAAATATTATTTTAGAATCATTATTTGTTTTAGTTAATTTCCGCCATTAACCAGTTTGATAATAATCACGAGACTCTCTCTCTCAACTACATTAGCAGATGATAGATAATGGAAAAACTGTACTGTGAAAGCTGATTCCAACTATATTAGCAAACGATAGGTATTTCAAAATCTATACTGTGAAAGCCGACTCCAAAAATGAAAGTACATTAGCAGACGATAGATATTTCAAAAATTTTACAGTGAAAGCCGGCTTCAAAAAGGGACAATTTATTGCCTACGCATTTTGAGGCTTCAACAGTTTGTTGCCGGAGTCCTGGCATAGGGGTAGCGAGTCTTCCGCGTGATCTGGGCTTCCCGGGTTCGAGTCCCGGTTCGGGCATGATTGTTCTGTGTTCTATCTGTAAGATGTATGAACGTATCCCCCAGGAAAAAGGGGCTATGCAAGTGAATTTGTGTGTCGCCTTCATTTGAGCTAGAAATCCGACTTCTGCCCTCTGGGTGCTCAGGGGTCAGAAGCTACTGCACCCCCTTTCCGTGGAAACACGGACACGACATCATCATCAACAACAACAATTTGTTGCCTTCAAATCGCTTCAAAAACCTCAAGTCAAAGCTATATGTTCTCACATAATAATAATAATAATAATAATAAAACATTTTGAAATAAAAAGAATCTATGCTTTAGCTAAACAGCAGTAGCAAATTTTGCGTAGTGAAATGATTTTTACAATTACACTCTTTAAACAGTTTTTGTGCTTTCACTTTAATATTTATATGCTCTATATACTCGATATTTACATTAAATATTGAAAACTGATGATGTAACTAAACGTTATGAGCTTTTCAATCAAATGAAAATCTGTCAAATCAGTACAGTGACTAGGAATTCGTCGAGTTTTCCCTCTCAAACACCGAGAGTTCAATTCAATTATATTACCCGTCCCATTTTCAGGCAACAACACTAGGGCTATTTTGGGACGCAGCTCTTAATTTTAAGCCACGGTCAGATCACGAAGACGACACTCTAGCTGGCACACCCCTCTTCAAATTTCCAAATTATACCAGAGGAATGACGTTTGGCCCCAACGGATTTAACGAGCACTAGACCAACTTACACGACGTTTCTTCAGTGGAATCGGGTTCCGAACCTGAAGCTTTGAGGTACTGAAACCGAAACCTTGCCACCAGGCCACTAGATATATAATTGCAAAAATCTGAGTTTTATGCCATTTTAAAACTTAAAAACTTTTTTTAAAAGTTAAAATAATACAATTTTATTGTCTATCACAATTTAAAGTTAAAATATTCTTTGTTGAGAGAATCTTGATGCCCAAGAGATTTAACTAAAACCAAACGCAACCAAACATTCTTTACCTGGTGTTTACCAAAGTCGGCTAGTAAAAAAAAAAAAAAAAACTTTATAATCTTTTCGACAATCATAATTCTTATTTTGGCAATTTTTTAACATAAAATCTCAATTTTTTTTGACATCGTCGCTCTTTGCTGAGTTATTTGATTTTTTTAAATACTGTATTTGATGCTGTTTGCTGAGTTATTTGATTTTTCAATGCTATATTTGATGCTCTTTGTTCAGTTATTTCATTTTTCAGTGATGTATTTGATGCTCTTTGTTCAGTTATTTCATTTTTCAGTGATGTATTTGATGCTCTTTGTTCAGTTATTTCATTTTTCAGTGATATATTTGACGCTGTTTATTGCATTATGTGATGTTTTTTGTGCTGTATTTGATGCTATTTGCTGAGTTATTCGATATTTTTTTTATGCTTTATTTGTTGATCTATGCTCAATTATTTGATTTTTATGTTGTATTTGGTGCTGTTTGCCGAGATATTTGATGTTTTTTATGCTTTATTTGATGCGATTTGCTGCATTATTTGATGTTTTTCTGCTTTATTTATTCTTTTTGCTGTATTATGTGATGTGTTTTGTGCTGTATTTGATGCTGTTTGCTGAGTTATTCGATGTTTTTTATGCTTTATTTGTTGGTCTTTGCTGCATTATTCAATGCTTCTTTTGCTTTATTTGTTGGTCTTTGTTGCATTATTTGATGCTTCTAATGCTTTATTTGATGTTGTTTGCTGAGTTATTCGATGTTTCTTATGCTTTATTTGATACTGTTTGCTGCATTATCTGATAATTTTGTGCTGTATTTGATTCTGCTGAGTTATTCTATGTTTTTTATGCTTTATTTGTTGGTCTTTGCTGCATTATGTGATGTTTTTTATGATTTATTTGTTGGTCTTTTCTGCATTATACGATGCTTTTAATACTTTGATATTATTTGCTGCAATTGATGTTTTTCATACTTTATTTGACGCAGCATTCTAATTAAAACCTTCTCCTGGAAGTAAACGCAGTGCGTAAGTAATCAGTATTAAGAGGGATAAAAACAGGTCAGACTCACCTGGCTTTGAGCAAAGAGGCGGCGAATTCCTCCCCTGTCGTGAGCGACTCCACGGGGCCGTACATGCTGCCACCTGCAACAGAGAATCACCAAGTTTATTCATCCGAGGCGTGATTCATACTCCACTCCTCTTCTCAGGGTTTCGGAAGGAATACGTTTGGAAGTGCGTTTCTGTTTTTGATTTTTTTAAACTATAATTGTTATCACAATATAATACTCCTTAAGACCCGGCCATATCCGAGATCAGAGGGTCGTCAGATTCATTTAAAATGATGCGTAATGATAAAAAACATATTGCATAAAATATAAGAACTATGCAGAATGTTTACTAAAAGTCATTGGAATTATGCCCAAAGTAGTACAGTCTGTTGTACAATATTGTACGATATGAAACAATATTTCACCACATTATATGAAACAGTATTCCACAATATTATATGATTTTAAACTATATTCCACAGTATTATATGATATTAAACAACATTTCACAATATTTAACAATATTGCGAATATTGATCAATGTCGTACAATATTCGTGTGCTGCTAGGGGCAGACATTATTAAAATTGAGAAGCAACTTATTGCTCATATGATGTCACGTTTACCGATATTGACATGCATCGATGTTTTTAGTTTCTTGCTGCCCAATTATTTTTCAGAAAATGTCAGAGGTATTAATCTGGCATGCAGTTGTTTGTCTTAAAAACGACGGTTTGCCAATCCATCATTTCCGTGATTTCTGAAGAGTGAATGGGAGGCAAGAAGCATAAAACATGTTACTGCATTTCGATCTTTTGGCACACTTCAAACAACCGATTACTGCTTAAATTTTGTAATATTTATTATACATAGCAAAATTCTGTGCAGTTTTGTAATATGCATTACATTTATCAAATGTATTGCACTTATTAAAATGTGTCTTTCCTAACGGAGGATTATATTCAGTTGTTTTGAGGATCGACTTGATGACTGTACTTGGGATCGATGTGCCTGAACACAGATAATGCCTACTGCGAAAGATTCTTAATGTACACATTTAGATAGATCAAAATCTGGTACGAATCTGGTATGAAAATATTTCTTAATAATTAAAAATTCCATTAAAAATCCTAAATACTAACTGAATATCTATTATCTCAGCCTTACTGTACACTTTCATTTTACTTTAATTTTACTACTATGGCATAAAACTATGCTCCTTGGTGGACTGATGTCTGAAATTTGACACCGAGCAACCATAAACGATCAATATTGTTCGAGAAGGTTCAACTTTTTCTGTGAGACTTGGGAATCAATATATGACATACCTTCATAGACGCACCCGGTTTGATATTCTTAAATATACTGTGCTAAGATATTGCGTAACAACAACTTTTGAAAGTCTAATTGCGTATTTTTCAAGCAATTTAATTTGGAATGACGCAATGGAGACTTGAAAATCTGACAGGCTGAGCAAAAACTCTTCGGCAATGTATGATTCCTTCTCTTTGTTCCTTTTCATTTCGTGTAAAAATAAAAAATTGACGAACAGTAGTACAAATTAACCTGGAAAACATCTGGCAATGTTATATTGACAGGTTAATTAGTTAGGATTTTGTGGCACAAGAGCCATGTCTGGCCATGCTGCGACAAACATATCTTTGAAACAGTCCCAAACACTTAAAAAAAAGTAAAATTTGAAAAAATTATGTGAAGATAAAAAAAAATTCTAGTTAAATAAGATGTAAAATACCAATTTCTTTCAAGAAGGTAAAAATATTTGGATGGGGATGTTCACCCACCAAGTCACGAATGTTTGAATATGACGTAAACGATGAGGATTTAAAATTAGACGCTCAGGTAAAACAGGAATGACAGTCAAATTAACATGACATGAAATGCAGACTGTATTGACAGGAAGTGATTCTGTTGTGATTTACTAAACTACACGCATTCCGCACATGCCGTTACGTCATATTATGTAATATTCTAATCCAAGCTACTACAAATCCATAACAGACCAATCGTAACAATATCGTATTTGCCAAGGTTTAGATAGAAATACTGAATCATTACATAAAAGGTTTAGATAGAAATACAGAACCATTACAACAAAGATTTAGATAGAAATACTGAACCACCATAACAAAGGCTTAGATAGAAATACTGAACCATTACAACAAAGGCTTAGATAGAAATACTGAACCATTATAACAAAGGTTTAGATAGAAATACTGAAGGCTCACATTTTTCAAATCACTCTATGCAAGACATGTTCACATGTCTGTCACATGTTTGTCGCAGCATGGCCAGACATGGCTTATGTGCCACAAAATCCTAACTAATTAACCTGTTTATATAACATTGCATGCAAGACATGTCTCTATGCAAGACATGTGCACACATGTTCTTATGCACAACTGATTTTTTTTCTAACACACCTTATTTACATTTAAGTCTATTAGAATCCTTTCGAATCATCCTGAGGTTTTGTTTACAATAGGTTTAAAAGTCAACTGACTTGGATGTATTTGAGAATGCGTTCTATCAAAGCTGCGCACAAGGTCGAGTCGAAAGGTGTTGAATTAATCCATTTGGTTTATAGCTTTGGCAGGCGTTCCTACATCAAACATTCTAGACGGCTCATATCAAGCACTAAATATTAAATAGCATATAACGCGAATTCACGTGCACATCATAATACGCAATATGGTAGAAATATTAGTCGCTATTCAATAATTTCACTGCGTGATGAATTAAATCTATTTAACCCATTAAATTTAAAGTAACACTAATATTAAATATGAATTTTTTTCTAAATTTTATAAGCATATTTATACAACAAAAAAGACTTAGACATGTCTAGACACCTTGACCACATGTCTAGACAGTAGATGCCAAGACCTTTATTGCATGCAAATCATGTAATATAGTTACTAAAGTAAAAATGTTAAAATTAAATTTCTATATAGCTTTTGAAAACGGGCGTTTATTTCATATATAATATTTATTTAATGAATATATTTCTCCAATTATTTTAGTACCTAACTTACATATTTTTTTACTGTCAAAGAAAAAAATTGTAAAATATCTTTCAAAATTTCAGAATGAAAACCTTTTAAACTTGCTATAGCTAAATTACTTTCTAAAACATTGAATAAACACGTTAAAATATCATGAGAAACAAAATAATCTATTATAATATAAAGCGATGGATAATAAATAATTAAATAAATTGAATAATTTTATAGGTAAGTGTCTAACAACAACAATACATTTTTTGATACGATATTTTTTTAAATTAATTCCTAATAACTTTAGATATTTGCCAAAATTTCTTGAATTAGTAAGTTATGTCTTTTTACGTTAGTAACCTTATTTCAAAACATTTTCAAACTATAAAATTAATTCAGTTTGATATACAGGACTTAGAATAAAGCAAAATATAAAATATAAAATTACATTACATATTACATTAAATAAAAAAACATTCTATAGAAAATAGTTTTTTCAATAAGACTATAAATGAGAACATTAGCAACAAACATCGCTACATGACATTATGCAAGACAAAAAAAAAAAAAAAAAAAAATCAATTGAATATTTACAGTGAAAGCAAACAAACAAAAAATCATTTGCTTCATTATTTGTAAGGGAAATATAAAATTATTAATCTTTTTCAGACTATTATAAAAAAGAATGCATGAAAGGCGGCAAGAATTTCATTTACTGACTATTACATATTAATAAAATAAATTTTATTAAGAAATATACATTTAAGTTTTCCAAAATAATGGCAGTAATCCATATAATTATCTTCTATATATATTTAATTTTTAAATTACGTCATTTATTCAAAAATTCTCATTTTAAATACTTGTATCTATAATATGAATACATTTTTAAAGTCACTTCCTAAGACCGGTGTTCCGGCATCTGTACATTCATGGTCTTTCCTCCCTTTTCACAATATTATCACAAGTATTGTAATTTTATGCATAAAAAAGCATGTCTAAAATTAAGTGAAATAACTATCATTGCATAGAATTAAAACATTTTCTAATTTTTAATGTTAAAGTTACTTTCAATTAAAAATTATAATATAATAATTTCTTTTATCGTCTGAAATATTTTTTAATTAAAATGAGAATATAAACTGCATCAGACAATATTTTAAAAAAATAACGATAGCTATTTTTTTTTTACCGAAATATATTATTTACTACATCAATACTTCAAATTTTTCACAATTACTGAAACTTAAGAACAGTATTTATGAACAATTTTAATCATTAATTAAATTATTAACTCTTCCTCAATTAAAATAAAAAAAATCAACAGTTATTCTTTATGAAAATTATTAATCATCTGCTTAAAAACTTTCTTCCAGAATTCTTTTAACGTGTTCTAGAAGCAGCTCAAATGTAATTTTTAATTAATTTAGCATTTTGCATTGGGAAAAGCTGACAATATTTTTTCAATATTATAATTCAATTTTAAATGATTTTCTTATTTGCATATGTGTTAAAATTTACTATAAAGGGAAAATCTTGACAATTTCTGATTGAGTCGCCCAATTTTTCAGCTGCGTTTTGCGATTTTCGCTGACATATGGGTTTACTTTTTACTATTAATCTAATACTATAATACGAGGAATGGTTGCCAAGTCGAAAATCGCCCCAGAATTAATAAACTCCGGTAAACTTGGGGGTCTGGGGTTTTTGGCCACGAGGAATCGATTGGTGCCGGTTTTGAAGCGCTACGGTCGAGTAGTTCGGAGTTACAGATAGGATATTTTCAAACTTTATTAGTTCGCCATAATGGCTACTTAAATTTTCAAGCACATGCTGCCATCTATAGCCAATATGGCGAACTAATAAAGTTTTATGTTTATGCTGTTATAGGTTTATAATATGTTTCTTATGTATGTATATATGTTTGGTTTTTCTAAATAAATTTGTCAAAAATATTGAACTTCAACACACTTCAATCTTTACCTTTACTTTACCTTTGTATAGAATAGTTTCCTTTCCAAACTCTAACTTTGTTTAGAATAGTTTACAATGGTGCACTTTAACCGGTTATCTTTTCATCAATGGTTTCACAAATTTTCTTATGGCATGTATTGTTTCGATAAATCACAATTGAAAATTTAAATCTTCAAGTTAGCTTCGATACCTGTTTTCTCCGAGCGGAGCTCGGTCACCCGCTGGTGTAACGTTAAATAACATGTTAGCATTATCGCGTTTCGGAAAAATAACAATTATTTCATTTTATTTGAACTTTTCATTTATTTGGAGGCGATCTAAATAAAGATTTTGAAAAATTCTATAGTTAGAGAATTTAGGCGAAAAGCCGACATGTGGAACTGACATTAACTTTCCCAAAGATCATCCCAAAATTTTGGAAATGGGGAAACGAGGTCATGGGAGTTGTCGAACTTTCTTATTATTATTATTATAAATTCACCAACGAACTCATTAAACGAGGAACTTACCGTCAGCAAATTTCGCTTCGAGAGCCATGTTGGTCCTCCTGGTGTTAGACTTCCATTCCAGGAGGCTAGGTGGATACGTTCTCCTACCTTCTGGATCCAACTTCTGTCCCTGAAGAAGTTTTCTTTGGCAGTGAGCCTTGTACCCGTCATAAGCGTGGTCGGATACGTACCTGCGCACACAACAAACCCGAGAGTCACTCAACACAAAATATCAATACACCCAAATACAACAAATGAACGAAAAACAAAAGAAGTTTAAAAAGGTGTACGCGCGTTTTCTGCTTGTGCTGAAACGGAGTGGGTAAGAAAGATTATGCTGCAGAAGACTTTTCCGCCAACCACTGCTTGCTGTCAGGGAGCACCTGCCGATTGGATTCGTCGGAAACTGCTGAGTACACATGTCAAAATGACGGCGGGGTTGACATTTTTTTTGTTCGGGTTTCGCTTTCATTCATCGCATAGCTAGAATTTCATTATGATTTTTTTTGTGGAGAAACATTGTATTGGGTTCACTGATACTTGAGGATTTCTAATCTAAACAAGGAATCATTTAGAACGGAAGAAAATTAGAAATGATTCCATGAAACCTGATTTTTTTTTTTTCCACTAGAGATGTCTTTTGGGATTAGAACAATTTTCTTGATTCCGTTTCCTGTGTAAATTGTCCATTCGGGAATTTGCAATTTTAAGTAAAACAATCTTATTTTTAAAAATATTTAACAGATATATCTTTGAATAAATCTGATATATTGATAACTAACAAAAATGAAAGTAGTAGACAAAAATAACTTTAGTGTAACACATTTTATTTTCATTCGTTAATTTATGGTTTTGTTTTATCTGCTTTACAGTTAAATAACCCTTTCCGTTTCGAGTATGTGCTGTCTTACAGATTAAACTAAGAATCTATAAAATACTTGACGTCATATCCATTCATTAAATCCAATCACAACATCATAACCAATTAAGGATGCTCCATATATATGCACGTGAATCCAAATCTCCATTTTTAAATCTTATTACTTATAATATCATTTTGTATATCTTATAATATGATTACATGATATAGCTGAAAAAGCATTGTTATTAGAAGAGGGTTGACTTACTATCCATAAGAGTGAATAATACCCATTTTAAAATGTCTCATTTCTGATGAAATCTTTATGAAACTCTGAGTGTGAAAATATCGTTGGTGTTTAGAAATGGAGTTTATTATCGCTATCTCACTTACATAAAATAAAATTCTATTTCTTCTATGCAAAACGATATTTATCGGTTAAATGAGTTAAATAAGTTCGATGTATATATGTAAATACAATTTTTTTAAAAATAGAGTCGTCGCCGAAGACAGAGAAGATACTTTCGAATTTTAAACGATTTTATTACATCCCTCGAGGCATAATTTATGTACAAGCAGAAACGACGAGAACATCCTTACATTACGACACAAGGGCGGAATGAGGGAAAGATAATAGATTTATCCCCAAGATTATATATTGTGGGATTTTGCTAGGGATTTCTCTTCACTTGTCGCTTTTAGTAGGGAATTATACTCTTAAAAGAATGTCTTAGCTTGACAATTTTTTTTTATCCCTTCACTTTTGAATGTGGAAACTTGTCGATCTCAGCAATTTTACAAAGCTTATGTTGCATTAATTATATTAAATTTAAATAAGTGGAAATGGAACAGGAAATAAAATAACATTTTAGAATGAAGTTAATTTGGGTGTTAATAAACTAAAAGTTAGGAAATTAAGTTTAAATTAGATTTTAAAATATCATTACAAATATATGTCAATCCAAGCTTTTAATTGGCGCTGTTAATGTGTGGTTTGATTATCCAATAAAAATGAAACATTTCCTTTATTACGACTCTTTTATTTTGAAAAATTTATTATGCAACTAGCTATATTGTGTTCGGCATATGCAGGGCCGGCCATCTGAGGGGTAAGGTGGATGCTGTGCACCTGGGACCTGGCATTGAGGGGGCTCACCACCGTGATTAAGAATTAAAACAGTGTTCTAAACAATAATAATGTTTCACATACTAAAAGTCTACAAACTTATCTCTATGTGGCTGGCTGAGCATCGACTGACGCCTTTATTAGGCGAAGATCGCAGTGGTATCTATAAAAAGGCGGGAAAGGTTCATTTATGAATAAGGAAATCCCCATCAGACATGTTTCAATCCGTTATATAGCCAGTTACTAAATATAATAAATGCTGAACCCTCTTTAAATAAATTAAAATTAAATAAAGGGTTATCTTCAGTCAAGCATATGGGTTTAAAGCGTAGACGCTTTTGCTGTACTATCGAAATAGAATTTGGACAAATTGTAATTTTACTTGTAATAACTCAAATATATTTTAGTAATAATAATAAAAAACAAATTTTCAATAATTCAACTCATCTTAACTATAATAATTAAAATTGTAATAAGTAGCGATTAATAGCAAAAACAAAATCATGGAAATTAAATATATATATAAATGCTCGTTTTTTTACTTTGCAAAACATTTAGGGCCCCAAATAGTTTCTTACACAAGGGTCCCCCTTCATAGAGAATGCCGGCTCTGGGCATATGTATGCGTCATTATTTGACGTCATTGTGTTCACCACGTGCATGCGTTTATTGAATTAATGAGAAATTATCTGACTTATGAGTTAAATTACGCTAGTTTGCTATCTTTATTTTTTTAGAAAAAACGAATGCCTTTTTAAGAGAAAGCAATTTCTTCCTTTAAATGTTGAAAATTACAGATTTACATAAAGGATTAAAACAGGCGTAACCAGTGTTTAAAACAGCCTAATATTGTAAAAGTTATCTGATATCTACAAAAGTGGCACGTGCGTTCAGACATATATCTAACATTTAACAACATAGATTGTACGGTAGTATTGTACAGATTTCATTAACACTTAACACCGCACCACACGTCCGTTTCTAGAGCTCATGTGGGCCCCCTTTTCGGTTTGGTATAGATGTAGGTGGACTTTATAAAAAAATGTACACAACAATGAAAGATGACAAAATACATATAAATACAACAAGAAGTGATAAATGCTAGAATGAAAAATATCTTGAGTACAAAAACACTGGATGAATGAACATAGTAATATACAGTATGAATGCGAAAATAAAAGGTTATAAATATTAGATACTTGCGAGGTCGATGAAGAACAAATTACGAATAAAGTACGAGCTGTATTAAATGGTGTTCTAAGAAAATAATAAGAGTTACTCTAATTGAAGCAATCAATCTGAAATCTGATCATGTTTATGATTCTACTTTTGGAAGAAGGATTATTAAGGACTCTTTTGTTCTATAGATTTTTTGTTGATTTATGCTACTTGCTCATGCCAAGTTCGAATAAGCAGAGCTCTTTCAAATTAAGACAGAGGTGTGCGCCTTTCGTTGTTAACGAGCACCGTTCAGGTGAAAGGACGACTTTGCTCGAACACACACGACACAACCCTATTTAGGGGGGGGGGGATTCATTCATTCACTCATTCATCCATCAGAGACCGACCCATCCCTGACTCAGTACCCCCAGAGGTATCGTTTTGTTATGGAAGCTTGGTAGACTTTGCAGTCATGATCTATTTAAAGTGCCCCAACTGCCATTAGCCAACACGGCGGTCTTTGGACGACGAGGACAGAACCCACGACCTTTCGGGTATGAGACTGACGCTCTACCAACAAGGCTACCGCGGCCCTATAGACTTTCTAGCGATGGTGAGGGTTCTCTGAGGTGCCATGAAGGAGTAAAAGGGCAAGATGTCGCAAAGTGAATGGGATCGCCACTACTTCTCCACAAGAGCAGTAATCATTTTCTGATAATATCACAGCAGGAGACTTCAAACGGGACTTACTTGAGCAAGTATTTGTAGAGATGCCTGGAAGGAGCGAAGCAGCTGAGGCAGTTAGCCATGAGGATCCAAGCCCGCTCGTTGTTGGCTTCGTTGTCGTTCTTCCAGGTCTGGTTGCACAGTTGGCAGAGGATCTCGTCTCTCATCGTTTCGTTCAGAAGGCCCTTCTGGACGATGTAATCACCAAGGATACGCTCCTTTTTACCGTTCAAGTTGTTGTCGTTCATGAAGCGGAGGATCTGGTGAAAAGAAAAAATGATTTATTGACCATCAAGGGATGTTTGAAACAGTCTGAACGATGATAAATTCCATTTTCAGTACATGCGCAAGGGTGCATAGTTTACAAATTGACAGCAAAGCGGTTTCATTTAGCTATATTTGTCATGTCTACCTGTCTTTTATTTGATATTGGTTTTATTAATTGTACATAATGACGGTTGTTAACTGTAACTTAATTACTGTTTTGTTTTTTGAACGTGCAATGATTTTAAATTTGAGTTTTGAATGTGTGTTCTGAAGAATAAACGTAATGGATGCAAATAAACGCCTGCTTATTTTCTCTTAAACTTTCAGCTAACTTTTTAAAGGTCTTTCGATTTTCTTAAAGCTATTATCAGTAGGCACAGTTCATAGATGCGCTGGTAGCGCAATAGCGTATTACTTTGTGATAATACAACAATATTTATGCACGGTTTTGAAGTACAGTAAAAGCTCTTTATTCACGGGGTGTATGTTCCATAAATATGCCGGGAATACAGAAACCGTGAATACGGAATGGTCATTTATATGGGGTTTTAAGGGATACGTTCCTAGGTGACAAAATAAAAAAAATGTATAATAAATTATTATTTCCTGCCCATTCATTTTTCTTATTCATGTTTCCAGTGGATTATTGTTTTCAATTGAGTCGTCCATTCTGTATTCGTATGCTTCGCTCCAGTCTTTAATCGTTACACTAAAATGGTTAAAATAGTCTTTGAGATCTGCCTTCTTTTCATCAGATTCGAATGAATCTTCGAAATGAGGTGAGTAAATTTTCATATCTTAATCGTTAATTCTACCTCATTTCTTAGTTGTAAATTCTACAAATATACTTTATTCATTGAGTAATAAGGTTGTTTCATTCTGTTTGTTTACATTCTCAAAAACACCGATCGCGGCGAAGGCGGCTTATGTCAAAGTCCTCGGCGATATCATTTAACAGCATACTTTAGGCAAAGCTGTAGTAAGATCTATTTTACTTTTTTTTATTAGTACATCTGACGGCAATTACAAAGGATACTGAGTTGGATACCTATTGGAATCCTTTCATTATTATGTATGTACTTATTAGAAACGCGAATATCGGAATTGGGTCGCATTTTTTAAATCCGTGAATAGTGAAAACGCGAATGAAGGAAGCGCGAATAAGGAGCTTTTACTATAATGTTTTTATATGAAGACAAATTTTGTTATTTAAATCAAGGTTGTTGTTGTGGGTGGTTTATTGGCACAAAAGTCATATTTGGCCAAACTGTGCCAAGCATTCGGTACAATTAGAACAGATATTAACAACGCGATTTTAAAAGCAAACGTAAGTAATTGAAACCACATGAAATGTATCAATACAAATATTAAAAAAAGACCATTTTAACGTAAGACAATAAATAACATAAATAAACATGTAAATAAGGCGCATTTAACAAATTTAAAATCACGGAGACACCCTTTGCACCTCCTTCCGTCTCTACAGCTATTCAATAAGATCAGGGTGCAACCTTCACAACATATGTAATGTTTATTAGATCCACGTACAAATTAGATCCTGGATTAAATTGAGTTTCGAACTTGGAAAACTTATATCCCAACACCACAACATGACGCGAAGTGTCCCCATTCTTCTGTTATCCGTTAAGTGTATGATGAAAAAATTGTAAAGAAACACTTCATCTAGGCTCAGTCGTCGTCGTCAGCACATCTTACAAGGAACGAACCGTGGAGGATTCGGAGATTGTAGACTACTAAATTCGTGCACTCCTTCCAAATGCCTATCACAGGCAGAGCCGAGCAATACCACTAACAACCTTAAATGTTAAAAGTCAAGGCTTCGTCAATTTCCTATTTAAATGTCCTTTTCTTGAATTTTAAAAGATTTTTTCGTTCTCGTATTTTGTGATGTTATACTTCGAGGAATTTTTTTCATTGGCGTAATGATCCTAAATTAAAAAAATGATATAAATACAATAATATAAACTGTTTAGTGTTAATAATAAAAGATAAAATTCTATTTATTACCTTTTTATTTATAAATGTAATGTCAGCTGGCATCGCTAGATAAAAGTAAATCTTCAAATAATCTTCAAAGTAATTAATATATTTTCGAATGGGGTTGCATTCCACATTTAAAAGTCTTTATTTGGATAATCTTGGTAATTATATTTTTGAAGTCTAAAAATCTATTGAATATTATCTATCCAAATAAAAACTTTTTTGAAAAAATCATTTGGGGCTGAAAGATTTTATAATTTCACTAGTGAAAAAGCGCCAAAAAATGCACACCGTCGACACAATCGTGGCATCTTATGAATAATGGAACCTGGTTACCATGGAGTAATTTTGAACATCGTCACCCTAATCAGAGTATACAACAATCTAAGCGAAACCATAGCATTTTATGTATAATGGAGATTGGAGTAATCTAAAAATCGCCAAAATAAATACTTTATTTTTTATTTTAGTTCTAAAAGTTAAAAAATTGAACAAATAATATTGATATTTCGAAACATTCATAGTTTAGAAAGCATAAAATCAATGGAAAAATTAGCCAGACAAATTAGTAGGTTGCAACAGCAAATTTACTTCACATATTACTAGGAGAAATAACACTTGAATACATTCAGCTAGAGAAATTAGTGGAATTCATTAGAGAAAAAAAGCACTAAGTATAAAACAGTGCTTGTTCAAAATTTTCAAAATATTGATAATTTTAATTCTAAATTTGAAACTATATATGAGCTGTCATGTATGTGATGAAACTTGTTGTCTTGAGTTAAACTGAAAACTGTTGTTAAAGGCACTTACCAATTTAAATAGAGCTAGTGAGCACTGATAATCTGATTCATTGGTCTTGGCGAGGAATGGCGTCTTGATCGGCTCTCTTTTCATCCCCCAGATATGTGCCTTGAAGTAAACATTGGTGAATTTGGTGAAGGCATGTTGATCGATGTCAGATGGCAGGCGATACTCGGGACTGACAGGTTTGGCGACTTCTCCAACGACTTTGGTGACATTCCTCTCATTGTGGATGCATTGCCATTCTGTGGAAAAATATGAATCGGTTACTAATTTATTTTTTCGTACTTTGTTAAAAGTGATATTTCGGCTTGTAATTACAAACATAAAAATATAAAAGCATTCGATACAAAATAACTATTCAAGTTTGAGACGAAAAATGGATAAAATAAAGTAAAAGAAGTAAAAGAACAAAAATTAAATGATGAAAAAAATAGAGAGAATATAGAAGTGGCCTAATTCTTTAAGTTCCATGGATGTAAGTTCTGTAAGTAGAGGGGAAAAATAGAATAATTATGTAATCGTTAGGTTTATAGAAATTTTGAAACTAAGCTGAAGTAGAATATCGTGGTAAAAAGTTTGAAAAAAATTATCATTAGTATTTGACATTTTTTGTTCTTTTTTTGATTTCCTTTTCGATTTCCATCAAAACTCTCTTTTCGGAAAAATATATTTCTCAACAATGATTAAAAATGTTTCTTTTAAGATTACATATTAAATTTAATATAATTACTATAAGAATCAACCAAAAACTCTCTTACTGTTACACAATTTAACCCATTAATGACTACTGTTCCATTTTCGGAACATCCCTCATATCATATTTTTTTACGCAACATATGGAAATTTCATGCATAAATCCCAATTTTTTAACCTTAGGCATAAATAGGTTAATGTACTCAACACAAATTTTAAACACACCTTTTGTATAATTTTTTTCTTCTTTTTTTAGAAAGATAGTTTTATAAAAACTGTTCGATTATTATATCTTTAAGAAAAATACCAAATTAAAATCTTTAGAATAATTATTTTTTTAGAATATCCAACAGAATAATTTATTCAAGGCTATAATTTATCAATGTTACAGTTAAAATTTATTAAGCATAACATTCAATATAAATTTCACATGTCATATCTTACTTTTCCTGTTTAAATTATTAATATTATTGTTACATTTAACTACCCACCCCCACCAAAGAGAGAGAGAGAGAATGGTTTTGTATTGTGTCTTCCACAAAAATACATTTCTACATTTATTCTGTTTTATCTGACTAACATCGATTTTAATAGACATGAAAATTCTTTAAAACAGAACTCAAGGAATTCGGTTGTACTAAAAAGAAAACCCAACTGACCATCCAACTTGCTGAATATGAAAGCCAACTCGGCAGGAATTTCGAGATGGTTGACTCCAGCCACAGCCCTTGAGGCCCGTTCCTGTTCTTCTTTGTTGGCGCGCTCTTTGCTTCTTTCCAGGGCGAGACGATCCGCCTCCCGTTTCCTCGCCAAAATAGCCTTGATCTGAAAGATACATTTAAGAAAAATGGATTTAAAGAAATTTAAATCATGGATATAATAATTAAGTAACGAAATTGCTTTTCTTTTGTAAGAAAATACAAAATGACAATAGTTTATAAGTTAATTATATAAAAATCAATAAATGGAAACCGAAAGCCTTTAAACCCACAAAAATTCTGAAGTAAAAAGGCGGCATGAAATAATTGAATAAAATATAAATGTTCAGCAGTATTTGTTATCGTAAAAAATCAGCAAGTAAAAAGATATTTTTTTTCTCATATTCCTTCAACAGCAAGAAAATAAAACTGATAATATGAAGTAAAATCCATTTTATTTTAATAAGATGCTATATTAGTTTATTTTTATTAAAAAATACTGCACCTGTTGAAAAATTGTAAACATATACCTATATAATCGAATGGAAATTTTATTCAAATGAACATAGAAAATTCAAACACAATAGAATTTCTAAACATCGAATTTGAAAATTCTTAAAACAAATTCGATATGTAAAAATTTTAATATAGAGAGAAGCATATTACAAAGCTTTTATCCTTTCAATTGCAATTATTGAAAGTAAAATAATTTATCGAAAGTTATGATAGATTTAACATAATTAATTCACCAATTAAATTTATTAAAAAATATTACCGTTTAGAAGTCAAACGCTATGTAAAAAACGAAAAAAAAAAAAAAAAAAATCTGAAAATTTCTATCTGAAATTAAAACAAAAATCTTGGAAAGTTAAGAAAAGGATTCGTCCAAACTAAGTAAGGATTCGTTCGCAAACGATACCGAATAATTCATTGACAAGTTTTTATTCCTTTTTCCACACGATTTTTGGATTTCCGGTAGTTTTTTTTATAGAACTATTCTGCTTTTTTATGGAAATCATTTCCTTCTTATCAACGAAGCAAATAGTCATTTTCTGATTTCAATAATTATTCATATTTTTTTTATCCGAAAATTTGTTCGGTATATAGAAATTTTATTCGATGTACAAAAACAATTAACTTTTTAACTACAATTCATTAGAAAAAAAATTCGAAATAGAGAATTTCTAAATATATGTATGCTCCACTATAATTATGAACTACAGCAAAAATAAATTTTTATAAAGGAACTAAATTAAAAAAATAAATTTGTAAATAAGATTATTAAATTTTACGTTCTTAAAGAACTAAATTCAAATCAAACTAACAAATAAATATAAGTGAAATCTTTTTGCGTTCTTTTAAGAATTACGATTTAATTTTCTATTATTTTTATGCAAAATAATCCAGTTATAAAAACAGTTTCAAACAGAACAAATTCAAAGAAAAATATTTCAAGTGAAACATACTTCCGTAATTAAAAGTTACAAATCCATTAAAAACTTACAGATTCCACAAAGATTCAAATATTCTGAAATTCATTCCGAATAAAAATGATTACAACCGAAACATTTCTGATTCGTTTAGATACGAACAGGAGCTCCAAGAATAACATGTGCTTACTTTGTCGTATTCCCTTTTCTGGCGTAACATCCGATAATTGGCCTGCGTTCTGATGATTCCTTTCCGAATGATTCGATAGCGGCGTCTGAAACATGAAAAATACTTTATTAAGAATATTTATTAACCCAATCTCTTCGCTTGATTAGATTTAATTGCAGTTGCCATAGCAACACAAAACAGATGCAAATGCGGCGAAAAAAACTGGAGAAAATAGCAATTATGAAATAGTCAAACTTTTTTGCTGTATGAATGAACTTGAAACTATTAAATATAGAATAAGAATATTCAGTTTTTAGAAAATAGATAGATTTCGTAATTATCCAAATTTATACATCATTTCATACAGCATATATTCAACAGAAAACCGATTTTTAATTTAAAAAAGGCAAATTTATTAAAGACATTTATGAATTTTAAATTTTTTTATAAAATTAATTCTAAAAGACAAGTGAAATTCATCAACAAGGAAAATTTCAAAAATTAGTAATTTTTTTTTTTAGTATCTAGACTAAGAAAAATTTTTTGATTCTAAAAATTCAAACTAGACTAAATCAAACGTATTAATTGATAAGCCATCTTTCACGAACAGCTTGTTCGATAGTTGCGATTCTTGTTGCTAATAGTTGCGATAGTTGCTAATAGTTGTTGCTAATAGATCTTGTTGCTAATAGTTGCGATTCTTGTTGGTAATCTATTTATATGGAATTCATCAACTTAAAATCTCAGTTATTTGATAAGATTGAAAATCATAAATATAAATGAAGTAATAAATCTTCTACAAATGTTTCGGAACATAAGTTGAAGTGCATATACAACGAAATAAAAGCGAAAATTCAAATTCGGTGTTAATTTTTAAAAATTATATTATTTTTAAAGATAAACAAATGCACATCATTGAATGGTTGATGGAATGTTTAAATTTCATTCATAACTATAGACAATTACAAATAGTGAAAATCAAAAGAAAAATCATTACAATTAAAGGAAAAACGGTACAGAAATGGTATAGGTATTATTGAAGGAATAATTTTCTATGATGTAAAATAATTTGTGAAATATTTTCTGAAGATACCTTTGAAAAACAATAAAACTTTTACCAGACCCATAAATAACTTTTGGTTTTTAAATTGCTGATTTTTTACTTGTTTTAAAGAGAATGTATCAAATATAATCCTTATTGGATTAAGGAGTATTAATATACGATTTTGACACCTAAAGAGTTGATTTGTGGCTAATTTTGGACCAACTACATAAATTGAAAAATTGTCCATTTATGCAAAGAAGTTCGATATGGGTCATGGCATCAAATGTTAAGATTGTATTAAGGTATCCGACTACGTTCGAAGGCGAAATTTTTGTAAAATTGCAATTTTTAGAAACCATTTATGGTTTTTGGATGTATTGTCAATTATAAGCACTGTAAATACAAAAAAATATTAAAAAACCATATATTTTGAGAAATGGGAAAATATGTAGAAATTTCTAATGAAATTTAACCAAAACGGCTTACTTTCTACCCAAAATTGTAATGCAGATATGATATTTTTCTTTGTACACGAGTTATAGAATACAATGATGAATGAAATGAACCAACATCTAAGAAAAATGTTGAGTTCCAAAGTCGTTATGGGTAAAAATATGCGCATATATGCATTTTTTCCATAAATGCACAGCTAAATTCTTCTAACAAAACCCTATAAATGAAAAAGTATTTGACCAACAATAAAAATTTTGGCTCATTTTATTACCCATATTATTTAAAATAAACACTGAAATTTTTACTTAAATACCTTTTTTACTTTTAGGGATATGTTAAGAGTGGAAAATTTGCATGAAAATTTAAGTTTTGAGAAAATTGAAGACAAATTTTAGCTGAAAAATATGTGAGCTTGGATGATAGGTGAGGACTTCATTTTTCTAAAAAAAGATAAACCGTTTGGAAAGAGAAAAGTCTGAATTACAAGAAATAACATTTAAAAATACATTCAACAATGTGGTCGATAACCAGTATTTTTAACGTAGTCGGATATCTTAAAGTTTGGACCTAATACTTCAATGTAATTTTATGAAGGTGTTGAACAAAACAAAAATGTTAAGATATTATAGAAGTGTGAAAGAAAATAGGTTTGAAAATTTCAAGTTTTGCTCGTGTGAAATTTATATCGAACCTTCAAACGGATTTTGTAAACAAATGAGATTTGCAACTAATCATATTACATCCAATTTTCCACAATAATTCAACAATTTCACAAAGAATCCACGCAGTATAAAGACATGAATAACACTTCCTTGAATTAATCACTGTACCATCTTAGTTATCCAATCAGATTGGCACAATAGTTTACTGAAAAAAATACCTATAAACTACTCTCAACAAGACGTTTCCTTATTCTTGAAATAAGCAAGAGGGTCACGAATACTCTCAAACACACACTTTTTACAATCGTGACAGATTCAGTGCTTTACGGTAGACTTCACTTTTAAAAAAGCAATAAACTTTTACGATAGGATTTCGAACCATAACTCCGAAATGGTCTACTTAACCATTACAATCATCCACAAATTAAACTTGGCATATTCATCAGTATGGAATGATAACTTATTTTTGCTACTGATCTACAAATGTTTAGAAATGAGCTATTAGTTAATCTCAAGAAAGCTGAACATTTAGTACACAGTTTCTCTTATTAGTAGACATTCTTCACTTTTATTATTATTATTATCTGGCACAAATACGTAATGCATATGATTTTGAGAACAATAAATCAACGGGGGTGGTCTCTCTGAAATTTTCTCGCATAATCTCCAATAAAAGTTTTAATTCACTACCTTCGCATAAAATTGAGGACAAATATCTCGCATGGCATTGGTGAACAATAGCAACAAAATACAGACATTTGATGTAAATTTAGCGTTTTAACTGAATCTTTCATAAGAATATGTAACATGTAGAATCTTTCATGAGAACATCGAATGATACCGAAATTTGCCCAAAATTAACAGTTGCAGTTACAAGATAACTGATTTTAATTGATTTAAGTGATTTTTCTTATGAATTATTACGTTTACATGTGTGTGTATAGAAAGACAGACGGTCAACCAATTGATGAATTTGGTTCAAAAATTTGCTATCTATGTTTTAGATGTTAAATCTGTGTTTCAAATTTTATTTAATTCTTCGCCTTTTGTAGCAATGGAGTTCAGACAACTAGAAACTTAATGAATGAATTTCATCCGAAATTCGGCAGAATTCTACAAATTTGCAGTAATTTCCATATATCAAATTTTAGCTGCCTGGCTCAAAGCATTTGTGAAATATCTTGTTCATACACGTCTATGACCAAATCTAAACCACTCGTCCTTTTTAAACAAGTTGATAATGCATCGATTTTTTTTTCTTCTTTGAACTAAAGGAAGCCCAAAAGGAGCGATTCAATAAAATTAAAAATGTTTGATGGTTTTATGCTTTATTTTACGTATACTTTACATAAACGAAAAAAAAAAAAGAATTGAAGGATAAAAGTTTTCGGATTTATCTTCAATGAATAGCTACTTCAATTTAACATTAAATATTCTCGGAAGATGACCAAGATTTTTTTAGACAATGAGTTTTTTATTGCATCCGCAAGAAACTATGATAAAGTTTTAGAGAGAAATTGAATCAAGTTTGATTCTGCATTATAACAGACCAATAATTACTCTTGAAAGTAGCAAGAATTTTTTTAGAATTTTACGAAAAACAAATAAATACTTCCAAGTTATTTTCCAATAACAAAAATTACGCTCTATGAAAGAATTATTCATCTGGTTTTTGTAAAACAATTAAGGTTTCTAGCTAAAAGTAGCCCATTCAAAATGTTTAAAGCAGCTAGCTACTTTTTTGTTAAGTAATAAAGTAAAAAAAAGCTTTTAGATAACAGGTTTTTTATTGCATCCGTAATAAAATGAGTAAATTTTTTGAGAGAAATTGAGTCAAGTTCGATTCTGTAATATAATAGACCTATAATTACACTTGAAAACAAGAATTGCTTTTAGAATTTTAAGAAAAGCAAATAAATACTTTCAAGTAATTTTCCAATAATGTAAATTACGCTCTATAAAACAATTATTAATCTGGTTTTTGTGAAACAATTAAGGTTTCTAGTCCATCCAAGATATTTAAAGCGGGTAACTACTTTTTTGCTAAATGATAAAGTAAAAAAAAAAAAATTTTTTTTAGACAACGGGTTTTTTATAGCATCCGCAAGAGAATGATTAAATTTTTAAATTCAATCAAGTTCGATTCTGTATTATAACAGAGCAATAATTACTCTTGAAAACAAGAAGAATTTTTTAAGAATTTTGTTAAAAACAAATAAATACTTCCAAATTATTTTCCAATAACCAGAAAATAATGATTAATCTGGTTTTTTGTGAAACAATCAAGGTTTCTGGTTAAAAGAAGCATCCAAAATATTTAATCTTGTACCTACTTTTTTTCTAAGTAAAAAAACAATGTTACTGTAAAAATAAAGTCCTACCTGGCGGTCCAGGACCTGTATGACGTCTGTATCTTGACGGCACTCTGCCGCATGAGCTTGTACTTCTTCCTCGCCTGATATCCACGCACATATCGCTGGATGGTGACCACGGACCCTCGCAGGATATTCACTCGTTCCTTCTCCAGGGCTTGCTCGAGAGATTCCCTCAAAAAGACCTAAGAACAAGACAACCCATTCATTCATTAATCGAACTACAGTTACGCATTAGAACAGTATTAAAAGGATTAGAAAGGTATGTGCAATCTGGTAAGGGGAGTTATGTTACATAATCTGTCATAGCTGTAAAAATTCGCCAAAATGATTAAATATTTAATTTCTGCAATCCGAACATATTGCCACATTGAAACGAAACATTGCAGAGTCTGCATAGCTGAATTGTTATGACGCTGGACTGAAGATGATTTGATAAGTTTTTATATTGAAACATTGGGGTTCGAATCTATTTTAAAGGTTGTCCTCCAAAGTTTTGTTAAGTTATCTTTATTTAAAATTCAACCTATTATTTTTTTCCCCCAAGAACGAACTAAAGAGCTTTTACTTCAATAAACATGGTTTTTTTTATGGATAGTGTTCTCCTCATTGTGCTTCCTCGACAATTAATTCTTCTGCCAAGCTTTGCAAACTTTCGGGTTAACGTAACCTGAATAATAGTCAAATTGAAAAAAAAAATGCTTATGAATTCCAGATTTTTTTAAAAAAAAGTTATCAAAAACTATTTAAGTCTTTTTGTTTCAAAAATTTATTGCCTTCTTTCGATTCAAACTATAATGAGGACGCCTCTATTACCTCATTTCTATCTCAACGGATATTTCTACTGCAAGTACGACATTGAAGTATATATCAATGCGCAAAGGACTTTTGCTTATGAATCTTTCAAACTGCCGACAAAGTATCAGGTAAATATTGGGTTGTGGGATAAATTCATAACGTTTTTATATTTACGTTGATTTCCCAACGATTTTTTTGCAGTTTGACAAAGTGTATAGTATTCATTCTATAGAGCTCTTTCTGTTCTACATCAGTGCACTAATCGTCTGTTTGAGTCATTTAATTTGCAATTACTTTTAAGGCTTATAAAGGGAATATCCAGGAGGTAATAATCAACATTTTCGATACCTGCTCTTCTTCGCTTTTCATCAAGGCCAAAAAGCTGCTTAAGCAGCACGGGACATTTGCAACGAATACAGAGAAGGTGTCATAAGCAAGTCTGCAGCACGGAAATGGTCAAGCCTGACCTCCATCCAAAGAAGACCATGATCTGCGTTTGGGGGGGTGACTGGGAGGGCATGGTGTATTGGGAAATGCTCGAAGGGAATGTCACGGTCACCAAGGGGCTCTATATAGCCCAGATACACCGCGTGAAAGAGGCTATGCGACTGAAAAAAACCCATCGACAAGGCCAAACCATACTCCTTCACGACAAAGCCAGGCCCCATGTTGCCCAAGTCATCAAAGCCACGCTCTAAGAGCTTCAATGGAGGTCTTTGAGCATCCCCCGTATTCTCCGGATCTTGCGCCGACGGATTACCATCTTTTCCACTCCCTGTCGAACTATATGAGAGGCGTTACCTTACACAATAAAGAGGGCCTTGAAATCCAGAAAGGGGGATTTTTGGCGGAAAGGCATCGACAACTCGGTGGAGAGTGGGAGGGGGTCGTAAACAACAGCGGAGAATACATAATCGATTGTTATTTCTAATGATTTTTTTTAAAAAAAGTGTTTGATAAAACGCTACGGACTTATTCCCCAACCGAATAGAAACCACAAGCTTACCTTAGAGCTCCCAAGCTGATACTGGTCCTTGGAACCGGGTATTTTATCAAGGATGACGCGGCACACATCCCTTGACGGCGAGCCACGAGGAAGTCTGCCGGGAACGATACATCGATACCTGAAAGGATAACGGTACTGAATTATTAATCCGTCATATTATGGAGGCAGAAATTTAGTTTGTTTCAATCTATGCTAATATGAACAGTTTGTACGTATATTTAAAACTAAGGCAAGATAAAACACCATCTAAATGGGTATGCGGTAAAAGTGTAGAATAGTGTGCCCCTTGCTGCGCCAAGGACACCAAGTCGCTAATAAAAATGACAGACAAAATAAACACTTCTATGAATCAGTTATGGTTACCACTTTATGCATTAAAATTATGATCTTAACTGATTAGTATTATAATTTTTATTTTAATTTGAGATTTATTTAATCTGTTACTTAGATTTTTATTTTCCTTTTTTAAAAAAACCTTTGGGATCACTATCGAGTCTTATCTTAATTTTGTAGAAGTTTTTCAAACCGGCTGCGCCGATCTGTTGTGTACAGAGCAAATTTTAGAGCACGCGATGCCTGTCGGCCTCTGAAGAAGGCAACAGGCAGAATTTTTTAACTAAAAAAAAAAACACATCCTAGGGCTTCGCTACCGACGGGAACGGGAATTTAGTAGCTTCGGTAGCACACTCAACTTAAGGACAGTCTGGGAAAGTAGAAACAGTACATACAAACAAATGTCCTTTCCTAACTTCATCAACTCTTAAAAAATATATATATTCCATTCACCCTTCATCCATGCTGCAAATTTACCCGACATCCATTCTTACAGAATAACCTATATCAAAAATTATTAATGGGACAAACGTTACAGCAGCAAAAGAATGACGAGAACTTCAAAAAATTCCATTACAGCTTTCTTTTAATGTGAGAACGCAGACGATTTCGTAAATTACGATTTCAGACGATTTTTCAAAGCGCATACTAACAATTGAAAACAAATATTTCCCATTCGTATTTACATTAAAAAAATAGAATTGTATTTCTTATTAATTGTAAAAAAAACTTTCAATTATAATATAGAACAAAATCCTTAATCGATATTTTTTATTTAACATTTTTCATAAAATAGTTGTAGGTCGTGAACAACTCAACTATTGTAAAAAGTAGTAAAATAAACAGATTTAGGGTTGCTGGAAGAAAGTTCAGTTGGGTTGCCGTATTGGCGAGAAACTCGGGGGCACACCATGCTACACTTCACCAGGGCATGCTTATTAATGATATCTCAGATATGACTGTCACAGGTTTACTAACAGAAGTTGCAATAGAGAATCTCATGCACGGTTGACTGAGTGTTTAAGGTATCCGACTACATTCGAATAAAAATTTTTGAAAAATTGGATATTTTAGAAATTTTATGGTTTTTAGATGTATTGTCAACAATAAACGCTATAAATACAAAAACAATTATTTGAAAATATAATATATTTTGCGAAGTGAAAAAATTTGTAGTAAATTTTAATGAAATTGAGCCAAAATGGTTAACATTCTACACAAAATTGTAATGCAGCAATCCTATTTTTCTTTGCACACAAGTTATAGAATACAATAATGAATGAAATGAACCAAAAGCTAAGAAGCATTTTGAGATACCTAGAAGTTGGGTAATAATATACGTAAACATGCATTTTTTCCCTAAATTCACAACAAATTTTCAACGTCTATAAATGAAAAAATGTTTCACCAATAATAAAACTTTTGGTTCATTTAATTCCTCATATTATTTAAAACACACGCTGAAATTTTTATGTCAATACCTCTATTAGTTTTTGAGATATCATGTAAACGGTGGAGAATTTTTATGAAAATGAAAGCTTTGAGAAAATTGAAGTTAAAGACAAATTGTAATTGAAAAATATGTGACCCTGGGTGATAAATTAGGCCTTCCTTTCCTTAGAAAAGTTAAAACTGTTTTGGGAAAATAAAAGTATGATATGCAAGAAATAATAAGAATTGTAAAAAAAACCCGCCAGTGTGGTCGATAACCAGTGTTTTAAACGTAGTCGGATATCTTAAGAAATAAAAATATTTATAGCGCAGTTTATGTAAATATTTCGTAAATTAAATATTTTGTTTCCTTTTCATATTCAATATTAATTAGTATCAAAATTAATTAGTAAAATCGGTTCAAATAAATAGTGATATACAATTATTCTGTGAAGTGAATAATGAATTGCTACAGGGAACTGCAATCTAATAACATTCTTATCGATTGAATATTTCTTCATTTAATTTTTATCAAGTCTTTTGCATTACTTAACTCTTCTGGATTCTGTTCAGGATAAAATTCAGACAGACATAAAAAAAAATTAAATACCTTAGCTCTTTAATCTTTGATAAAATACAGCTTAAAGAATGTAAATAAAACGTGAATTACTAATTACTATTTCTTCGTGAAAACAACAAATTAGCATTAAATAATGCATTGGAAAATTATATCTATACATAGTATAAAGTGAAGTCTCCTGAAAGCGTCTATTAATTTGAACCACGAAAGCTCGAGAAACAATTAATGGATATTGAAGACATTTATATCATTTAGTAGAACATTTAATGGAAGGTTAAAGTCATAGTAAAATAAAAAAAGGGAGTTTTATAACTGATTTTAATTTCTCCGAGCATGCGCGGAAACTTCAAACTGCGCATGTGCAAATAGCAAGAGCTGTGCTATATATATGCAATACATTTCTTTGTTTACGTCTGATTTTAAACAACGATTCAAATCTAATTGTGCTCAAAAGAAGGAAATCCAGCAGTTGAATTCAAAAATCGTCTGTCTATTTTTATAGCTTATCAAAATTTTAATAATCCATGAGTGTGTTTCGGCAAATTAGAAAAAAAAAAAAAAAGGATTTAAGATGAAAGGTTTAAAGAAAAATACTTGCCAAAAAATGCTTTTTCATTTTAATTAAACGAAAGGATTATTTGAATTTTTTACAAGATCAAAAGTAAAAACATCTTTAATGAATACTATGAAATAGTTTGTTATAATATTATTTTGTCACTTGATTCAGAATCGCAATATAGCAAAACTTATCAGTTGCAGCAAAGTAGATGTTAATTGCAACATTTAACATAAAAATTTATTCAGTATTTAGTATTCGCTCAATTTATTTAATTAATGATTTATTTAATAATAAAAACATTTATTAAAAATGAAAAAAAAATCCGATTTCCCAGCATAACTTTTTATTTTTTTATAATATTGATTCGTTCCATGATAAATTATTAATTGCTGAATAATGAATAATAATAAATACGCATGATAATTAATTCAATTATCTTATACCGCAGGTAAATTAAATGAAGGTTATTAATGTAGGTGAATCCTTATTGACACGGCTATTCTGTTAAAAGTCATTGACAGAAAAAAATTCTCTGAAGGCAGTCTAACAGCTCAATACTTTCCTTTTATAGAGCACTCATTAACACATTTCAAAAGAATTTCTAACATACTTTCATCAGCGAATCATTAGATTCGCTTCTTTTCTCCGAGGAAGCGGGAAAAGAGTTTCGTTCGAAAATCGAGAACGATTCCAAACACCCTCGGAGGAAGAAACAAAAGCAATTAGAACCCATTTTTCCTATCACCTTATCGATTACGATTTGACACTGTCGTCTGTTTTCATCACGCTCCACAAGCCAAGCTGTGCGAAGCTTATGTCAAATAAAATATCGTCTGCGACCAAGAAAAATACATTTTAATAGCTGAGAATGATACCGGACGTTCTTATCGTCAAAAAGAATCAACTGAAAGTCTTGAATTTAACGAAGTGTTTCAATTTAATCAGCAAAGATACATGGAGAACAAGTTAAACAAGTAACAAGTGTTTAGTTGAGCTAGTTGAATACTAAGAATCTGTTTTGACATTGATTGATAATTTAATAATAGAGTGAAAAGATACTAATATGTTATAAAGGCTGAAAAAAAGGCTTAAATTAATAGCTGGATTTTCATAAATAAGATATATAATTACAGAAGATATTAGACTTATGCACAATTCTTGTAAAAAAATTAATACAGTTAGATCGGTAGATTTTAAAACCACACTTTAAAATTAATCTCTGAAACGAAATTACATATCATCAGCCAATCAGAATTACTTTGTAAAATATAACATTACAAGGAAATGAAAACAAGTCATTGATAGAATGTATCCATTCGAAGATCTGAATACCTTAATTTAACCTTGGAATGTTTATTAAATATTTAATTAAAGCAGATTGAATATTTGCATTAAACTATTGAATTTTGATCCTGAAAGCTGTAATTAATTAATCCAGCCAATTTAAATGACAAAAATTATAATACTAAAACAACACGCATTAAAAGGTTCTTAAGTAAAACGAAATAACATTTCCAAAACATATTTTATTTGTGAAATAACATATCAAGAAGTTAATGTTGTCATTAATGGTATATTTTTTCTATTCGTGATAAGTTTTAAATATTTTTTTATGAATGATATTCAAAACTACAGCTAACTTTTAACTTTTTAAATAGATAGAATCTTTTTAATTGATTCACCATTAAGAGGCAGTTTTTTATTAATTAGTATGAAGTATTTTTTAATTATATAAAATAATACTCTAGTTGTAGAAGAATCAATTTATAAACAAAGGTTACGAAATGTATATCGAAAAAAAATATTTACAATATTTTGTAAACTACTATGCATAAAATTCTTTTTTTCTGTAAATGATTAAAAAATAAAGTAACATATAACAAAAACATTTTTCAGTTTTCTTAAAATTTTAAACTAACGCAGTTTTTTCAGGATTTTTCTCATAGTTTAAATGTTGCATAAAACAAGATATTTTTCATAATAAAGAACTAACACTTCAAGGTATTCGAATTTAAAAATGTTTGTAAACAGTTTTCGCACAACAGAATTCTTTCATAAAAATTATATAATATATATATATATATGAAATAAAATGAAGAATCAACTGCTAATTTTCTAAAAAAATTATTCGTCGCACTGAATTTTTTTAATATTCTGAATCGCATTTTTTCCTGCAGAATTTTCTTAAATTAACTCAAAAGAAAAACTTAAAATCCAAATTTTATCATCGTGAAGAACTACTGGAATATTTCTTCACAAAATAATATTTTTAATCATATTTCTAATCTTTAATATAGGCATACGAACACGATTGTTCCAATTTACTATGTTCTTATTCTTCAGTGATTGTATTTATTTTGTTTTGTAAATGCAGATGATTAATCTTTGCGTAATCGATACCCCGCTTCATCGCTAGAGGCGCTGCAGGTGGTTGTAGACTGGCGGCCAAACAAGAAAAGACAAATTATCGTGTGAATGGTTGAGACGGTATCATCAAAGATAAAAGTAATAATTTTTAAACTCTCCAATGAAATCAACTATCAGAAGAAAAATTGATCAAATTTTGGATAGACGATTTCCAAAATAGAATTTTAAATTGAAAAAGACAGATCACAGGTTAGATTCTCGCATACGATTTTGCAGATATCAAATCGACTCTAAAAAAAAAACTTTTCAAGATTCGAAACTATAAAACACGAGAATGTATTTCGTTTATAAATGTATTGATAATCAGCTTTTCAGCGTTTTCGGCACTTGTACATCGATGAGAGTCGGTTGGTTGATCTGTAGTTTTATGGCACAAGAGCCAGAATTGGCCATGTTGCGCCAAGACATATGATTTGAATATCACTAAACCATTAAAATTGTCTCCTCCAGGCTAAAAATTTATAAAAAGTTTTGTTGAAAGAAGTACTTATAAGAAATATACGAAGCTTAAATAAGATAAAATCTATGGTTAAAACAAATGTTTTCCTTAAATAATGAAATTTATATAAAATCAATAAATTTAATAGCTCTTAAAAATATGAGAACATTCTAGTGAAGTTTTTCTCCAACAAGTTCACGCAAATTCAATGATAATGGATTAAAGAAATGCATCCGAAAAAATTTAAATTTGGAACATTCAATTAAAATATGTGAAACTGTGAGGTTAACTTGACAATCCGGACACATTAGAACCCTCTCCCAAATAAAAGATGTTTGTGAGTCATCGATAAGGTTTGTGAGTCATCAATAAGGTTTGTGAGTCATCAATAAGGTTTGTGAGTCATCAATAAGGGATGGCACACAGACTTGTAAAGATGAACAGTTATTTAATTCTCTCTATTCCGCTAATAATCTGGCCCTTTATTGCCAAAAATAATCATATCCTTTCATCTTTCCGATCTTCCTTTTTTTGACGAAATAAATGTCTCCAGCCGCATGTGCACAAGGCGAGGGACGTTTTAGAATCTGATAATTAACAGTATTTAGGGTTTAATTGCGTGATAAATACATTCTACTATCCAGTTTACCCACGTATGATGTAAAGCTTAGGAAAAAGAAGGAACGTAACAGGATCTATTGAATGATAGTCGCTGAGACAATAATAAGGGAACTGAGTTTAATTGTATTAACGTCCCGATTTGAAGCCACACTAGGGCTATTTTCGGAAGGACCTCATAATTTTGAACCTCGGTCAGATGCACCCCCTTCCAAACATCCACACCACACCAGAGGGAGGACATTTGACCCCAATGTTTTTAACATGCACCAGACCCGCTTACACGACGGTTCTTCGATGGAATCGGGCCTTGAACCTACAAACCTCCAGTTTCGAAGCAGAGACCTTGCCACCAGACCTCCATCGGCAACCACCCATGAAGATGGAGCCTTTCCTCATTAGAATGGAAATAATTCGGCCCTAAATCAGTGCTTTATATTCACAAAAACAGCGAGAATCCTCTTATTTATAAAAAAATTCGCAGATAAATAAGAGGGCTCCTGCTTTTGAATCTTGAATCCGGGATGCTCCCTTACTGCGGAGGGGGGGGGGCATAATGATAACACAAGATTAAAATTCCGCCGAAATGAAAACCAAACAGAGAAAGTAATAATAAAAAAAATTAAGTCAATTCCTAGTTAGGTCATCAAGGAAAAATTTTATTTGGTTACTTTTTATTAAATAATTACAATTAATATAAATATGTACATACATATGACAGAATCGCAATATTAAGTGGCAAAAGAAAAAAAAAATTCTAGCGATCTACAAGCTTCGCCACTGATGGTATTTATTCTTAAATTTATATCCTGCTAAATATCTTGTATAAGGAAAAACATCTCTCCCATATAAAACTAAAAATGATTGATTTTCGCAAGAATTGAATTCGAAAATACTGAAATCCTTGCATTTTGCCGATTGAGCTACTGCCTGTCGATTTCAAATTTCATTACAAACTGTAAACTCTATTTCATTAAAACTATTTAAAAATTAATTAAATTTAATTAATAAATTGATATTTAAAAATGTATCCGAACTTGAGTGGATGAGTAAAAAGTATTTTATTAACGATTGAAAATTTAAACTATATATATATATATATATATATATATATATATATATATATATATAT
>JAPMOQ010012811.1:175816-204470 GCA_026543055.1 Argiope trifasciata
ATATATATATATATATATATATATATATATATATATATATATATATAGGGAAAGTACGAACTAATAATAGGAACTGAAAAAATATGCCCGTTGTAAAGAATTTATAAGGTATGAAAACTCTATAGAAAATCGCAGGCTACTAAAGTGTGGAAAATCGATTGACAGTTGGATAATCTAATGTACGCTGAGGTACTTTCGAATGAATACAAATAGTATAACTAAATATTAAAAAATAATAAAATAAAAGAAAATATTATAAACAAAGGAAAGGAAGAAGAGTGTATGGGAAAAAAAAGATGGGTTGTAAATTAAGTCTTACGAAGTCTTTTTGTTAACAGTATTTGAATAATAAGAATGACAGAGTCCTTGATAAATTGAAATTTTAATAAGGTTATCGGTTCCATTTCCATCCAACCATTGGTTACATTGATTGGTTAAAAGTTCACATTCTTTGATAATATCTGGAATCGCATTTATTGCGTGGCCACAAAAACTTATTGTTACTACCAAAAAACAACAGATAAAAATAATCTGTCTTGATGAGAGGCATACTTCTTCTTGCATACAGTCGACCACCCCACCACCACTGAACGTAGCAGTATCGACATGACTAATTGGGGTCGACTGCTGAACAAGCATTGTCCAACCTTAAATTGGCCGAACAGTTAAACTAACATTCCTTTCGGGGTAGTAAATAGCTGTCTTGCTTGCCATCTACATACTCTCAAACAGTTGGAATGAAACTATCCATCTTTAACATCATATCCTTCAGGGTTTCGAGATGACCTGCTACCATCAGTACTGTACTTAAATCATTATTGTCAATCTTCAGGTCCTTCCTGAGATTCTGAGATCTCCATACATTCCATTAAATAGCGGTAAACCTTACCCATTTCTCCACTAATGCATTTATTTTCCTGCGTTCTTCCAAATCTTTGGAAATATGCACGAAATCTCCCATGTCCAGATATTATTTTATTATCATATATACAAGAGGGGCATACTGGCAAAATCATAAACAATTGAAATCAGGACAATAATTTTGAAATATTCTCTGCTTTAACCTCTTATCATTGATCAAAAGGCCATAAATTTCTAATACCAAGCAGTTTAAACTAAAATCTTAACTCCATCGCTGTACCTTTCTATGACAGTACTATCACTATCCTATCAAAAATCTCTTTAAAAGATTAAGCATTTTACTTTCCGATTCAACACAACCCATTAAGGAATATTACATAATAGATTTAAGGGCGAAAGTCTGTCTAGTCGTGAATTTAAACCGATTCTAAAAGCTTATCGATAAAACGGAAATCTGTCATTAAAAGTAATCAAATCAGTAACTTGGCCTAATCCTTGAGACACTAATTCAATGACTTGAACCTCTAATCATTTCCTGCAAATGGCAGTGTTTCACTCCATAAGACACCATCGATATTTCTCGCTCGTTTCGGCCAGGCAGTCATGCCAGACGAAATTCGGCAGGAGAACAAATGAATCAATATCGGCAGTGGCTGTCGAAATATAATCCAGGGTCTACTTCCTATGTTTGGCCCCTTGGACTAATGGATTGACGGATTATTGAAGCAGAGAAATTAACACGTTTTAATTCATTTATCGGTCAAGTGCAGAGGTCGAGGAAGTGGATTGTATTAGTGTCGATAATGAGTTCATGGAATATACACGATCATTGCTTTAGTGACACATTTTGGTAGTCTTATTCGAGGGTTAAAATATACCGTTGCATTTTAAATTTGTTATTCCTGTTTTTATTGCTAATTCATAATTATGTTTTATGTTATTATTAGTTTTAGAATTTAATTATATTTTGATAAAATGATACATAAGTAGCAATTGTTTCCATACATACAACAGCCTCCACCACTTAAAAAATAGTTCAGAACAGAAAAAAAAATGTTCAGAATGTAACTCGACAGAATATAATTATTCAAGTTGAAAATAATTGTCCAGAACTATTCAGTAGTATTTTGAAATGTCAGGTTTGGAATACAGTCTGTTCTTTTAAAAAGCTAAGAACAAGAATGAAATTCAACACGAATTTTCAAACTTGTCATTAGAAAAGATAAATTTTGTTGAACAATGAGACAAGAGTATAAAAGTTTCAAATTCAATTTAGAAATATAATAATTAAATATTTACCAAACAACAAAAACCTCCACCAGTTAAAAAAATAGTTCAGAACGGAACAAAAATAATTGTTCAAAATGTAACTCGACAGAATATAATTATTCAAACTGAAAATAATTGTCCAGAATGGTAAGAAAATAAATTTGGATTTTTCCGACGTATAAAAATTATCTTTGTAATTTAAAATATTTTTAAAATGATAGTATATCTAAATTTTACACAGATTTCAATAAATTTCTATAACAGTATATAAAAACACAAATAGTCTTAACATTAAAAATGAAATTAAACTAAATTGTACGAAAAGATTATATATTGTTTTTATCTGTAAAACAAATATTTTATCTTCTTTTTAGTTAAAAAACGGTAAACATTATTAAATTATCATCAATCTTCTTTACTTGAATTATTAAAATAGGAATAATTGCTCTATATTTTCATAATCCATATCATGTAGAAAATGGTTGCATCTAGCATTGCATATGATAAATTTATAAAAAAAATGTAAGCCTGCCTTTAAAGTGCACTATACACATGTCTTCAAAAAATATAAGAAGTTTTTGTTTTATAATCGCAAAACAATGTAAACTTTAAAAAATATTAAAAAAATCAGGTTACAAAATAAGAGCAAATATCATATGATACGATTCCTATTATGAAACTTAAGAATAGCATCAGAACAAGTTTCGATATTACCCTCGAGCATATTTCTGAGCAGAAATATGTTTCGAAATATTTCACTTGATTCATTTTAACCGAGAAACCAATATAGAGAGAAAAAAATTCGAGTGCTTTTCTAAACGGATATGAGCCCATTCTGATAAGAAACCGGATTATATGTTTAAAAAAATGCCTGAACCATCTGTCGAAATATCCAATAAATACAGGATGAAAGCATTCTAACCAAAGTGAAACGTGTCTTATTATTTTAATAATGAAAAGTCAATATTTTTCTTCAATTTAATAATGCCACAAATAAGAATAGAACATATTTAATTTATTGAATTGGACGTTATTAAAAAAAGCAAAATCGTCTGCTGATCTAATTGAAAAATGTCATCTGCAAAAATATTTGTAAATTTATTTTACAATACTGTTCATATTTGATTAGATTATTATTAATTATTTTAATATTTTTAAATCATGATTAAATTAATTATTTAATATTTTTGAAGATAAGGTCATCTCTTTTTTCCACCTTATTATTATTTGAAAATCAACTTTAAGTTTTCCATTATTTTGGAGACAATTTTCTTAATTTAAATATTTTTCAGCATCAACAATCCATTTTAATGAATATATTTTGAAATACATAAATAAATTAATTTTTAAAAACTGGAAAGTGGAGCAAAAATTAATATTTGAAGATCGTCAATCGTATAACACGAGATAGCAACAATAACTAAAAAGTAAAAGAAAGCTTGCACTACAATTTAAAAAAGGAGAAAAAAAATCAACTAATACATTAATTTTTTTTCCAAAGGAAGGCGCCTTAGAAATGATCGGGATGAAGTTCTTAATGTAATATTTCAAAATGATATAAGCGATAAATTTCAAAATATCTACGTGATTTGCTATTACGTGACAAAATATCTACGTGTATATAATATTAAAAGTCACTTAAGTTGCAATTCTAATATTTCAAAAAAATATATGTCTTATTTTTCATTTTATGATGGTTATGTTTTTGTTGATTAGCACTTACGGTAGTCAGCAAAATATTTAAAGAACAGTTACAATTTCAAATTGTCAATCTTGTCTACTATTTTCTTATTTTGAATAAGACATAACATTAATCACAGGAAATAGATGAACTAAAATAGAACGTGAAATAAAATATTATGTCAATCGGCAGAGATAAAAACATCCGCAAACAGAAAATGATGGTAACCAACTACATCATCAATAGATCATCAAATGCTCCAACCTCCGTATCTAAATATCGATTAATAACTCTTCCAATGCATTATGAATGGTTAATAACATACCATGCTCTTGGAATATTTCAAGTTTCCTAGAAAAAAATTCATTTCCCGCTATATCGTTTTGGATATGCTCCAATGCACTCATACGTGCCTCAAATAAAAACTACAACTTATGATCATATTCAGTCAGAATTATAGTTCGAGGAGCAGACGATTTTAAAAGAGAAATCAGTTGCTTCGATTTCGGCTTGATAAAAAAAAAGAATTGTTGGTAAAGGAAATAAAATTTTTTAATAAAGATATTTCATGGAACAAAATTGTATTGATAGATCGCTATCGAATCATTTAAATACACAAATAATAATATTCTGATGAAAGTGATACACCAAAAATTTCGATACAATGTTTTGAAATGACTTTTCATGAAAAGTTTATCTTTAAACTCGGATTATTAAATAGGCATTGGAACAATGGGGAAAAGAATGTTCATTTTTTAATGCTATCATAAGGAAATTAAGAAATCAGATTAGGTTGGGAGAAGAATATTAAATGAACTAGAAGTTCCAAATTTTTTTTTAAGCAAGCGTTTAATCTACATTTTTTTCATAGAATGGTTTAAAAGAATACAAATACTTTTACTTTTATTTCAGAAAAAGTCCAATTAGTATGTAATTCTAATTTTTTTCATTGAACCTTTTAGCAACCTCGTGTTAATCTTTAAAAAAACTTCATTTTTTCATTTTTTTTTTCATTTTTGAATTTCATAATAAAAAAGAAAATGATTTAGTAACAGTGGTTAAATTAAATTAACTTCAAAAATCTAAAATGGCAACTACGATCGCAAATTTCCAGTTATCATATGAGAACATTATTTTTCAAATCAATATTTGTCTTAAGGTATCCCGATTACGTTAAAAACACTGGTTATCGACCACAAGTTTTTATTGTTATTTCTTGTAGTTTAGACTTTCCTCGTTCCAAAACAATTTATCTTTTCTCCGATTAGGAAGACTTGACCTATCATTCAGGGTCACCTATTTTTCAGCTAAAATTGGTTTTTAATTTCCATTTTCTCAAAACTTTAATTTTCATAAAAATTCTCCACCGTTAACAGGATCTCAAAAACTAATAGAGGTTTTTACATAAAAATTTCAGCGTGTGTTTTTAATAATAGAGGCAATGAAATGAACCAAAAGTTTTATTGTTGGTAAAATACTTTTTCATTTATCGGTACTTTTAGAAAAATTAAGTTGTGAATGGAAGAAATGCATATATACGTATATTTTTGCAAAAAACTTCTTTGCATCTCAAACTTTTTCTTAGACTTTGGTTCATCTCATTTATCATTCTATTCTATGACTTGTATGCAAAGAAAAATAGGATTGTTGCTTAACAATTTTGTGTAGAATGTTAACCGTCCTGGTTAAATTTCATTATAATTTACTACAAAATTTCCTATTTCTCAAAATATATTATATTTTCACATAATTTTGTTGTATTTATAGTATTTTGTATAATAATTGACAATGCACCTAGAAACCATAGTTTTAAATACTTTTTAAAAAATCCAATTTTTCAAAATTTTTCTTTCGAACGTAGTCGGATACCTTAAGTTATTGATTAGTTTAAACCGGTTTGAAAGAACAATCACGAGGCTTCTCTATTGGTCTATATACTTCCTCTTATATTAAATATTTCTCCCCCTCCCCTCTTATAATTACACACACAACTGATAAATTATTTACCAATAAATTCTTAAAATATTAATTAATCTATAAATTTTATGAAAACAATATTTTTGTAGACATAAACTGCTATTTTCGAATTTAAGGAGATCATAAAACAGTTTCATAAAGGATTAATCTTAGATCAGACAAATTCTTCAATTTTTCTCACATAAAACTGAAAGAAGGGATGTTTTCAAATTGGGGTAAAAAATAAAATACTTTTATCAAAACTATTATTAAGCGCGAGAAATTTTTTTTGAACGCATTATAAAAAATTTAAGTTATTTAATTTCATCCGAAAAAAAATTACATTTCATGAAAATAACAGCTATATCATAGTTCTACATCAACTTTTTTTAAAAATGCATCTGCTGTCAAAGTAGCATACGTAATAAAAAAGCAATACTTGTCAAAGCAGTTCAGCCTTTTGAAAACGCATCTACTTCCAAAGAAGCATACAAAATAATAATGCAATACTGGTAAAAGCAGGTTAAATATGTATGCGATTAAAAGATGTTGATGAATATTCCCATTTATGCTTTATTCATTGCCTACGCGATTTCGAGCTTCAAGTTTTATCGAGAAAGAAAGCTTTAAAACTCCCTAACCAAAAACAATACCCTGTTCTCATATAATAAAAAAATTAATAATACGAATGATTTCTTTTTTTTTTGAAACTTTTTATCACATGATTTCCACAAACAGAAACGAAATTTCAACTATTCAGTAGAAAAAACGGAAGTCGGAAATGCTGATCGTAAATTATATCAAAAGTACTTAAACTATTTTCGGTTATTAAACATCAGCACAAGAAAAAAAAAGTATTATTTCCTTCTGCTTCATATATGCCTCTTTGCAAGATTTAAATTGATAATAATACCATTGAAGGCTCACCATAAATTTCAAATTTGGAAAGTAAGGCCTTTGTTTTTCCCAAATTTGGACTACCTCTGATTGTTTACTAACACATAATGCGAATACAAAATATGAAAAAAGATTTCAATGGAATTAATAAAAATATTACAAAAAATACCAAATAGAATACTAATTAATATCAGTAAGGGAACGCAATGTACTTATTGTACAAAAGATTCAAAAGTTCCTAATTTATTACAATGTCAAATTGTTTATGTCATTTTAACCGACTTAGTACAGTGAAAGCAAAAGAACAACAAATTGGTCATTCAGAAAAGTTTATTAAAGTATTTCTAAGTCAAAAATTTAGTTGAAAATTATATGTTTTTAAAAATCCTTAAATTAATATATTTTAAGTATTTTTGGAATAAAATTAGTAATTTATTTTGGAAGTAAGAGCATCATCACATTTTCTTTTTGATATATACTAAGAGGCAATTTTTTTTCTAAAACCGAAACTCAATGTCTGAAATCAATTTACTATTGTGCATTAACTGCATAAATAATATATATTTTTTTAAGTTTTTAAAATTCAGGGATTTTTTTTTAAAGTTGACTGATTTTTTTACTGTATTATGATTTGCATTTTTATATTGCTCCGAATGAATGCTCTGCACATTGAACAAGTTCTTATTGCTAAAACTGTACAAAAATTATTAAATGAACGCTTTATTTTAAGCGCTTAATATATATTTGTTACGTTTTCAGTTGTGTTTCGAAAACTAAACAATAATAAACATTTAATTGCTAATTCAAATTTACAGCTCGCAAAAAATTAATAACAGTAGAAAGTTGAATTGTTAAATGATGTTTTATTTTGTAGTTTTATAACTTACAAAATAATAATAAAAATAGAATACTAAACTTGATTTCTCAAAGGTAATAAAATGACCAACTATTTATGAAAAAACTTAATAAAAACGGAATTTCAAAAAATAACGCTAAGACATAATAAAATTAAATGAAATCAATTTATTAGTAAGGGAAATATAGCATATAATATATTAATTGTTGTAAAATTTATCGAAATTTAATAGTTATAAAACATTCATTTACAACTCCTAATCCTTCCTATGTTTTAAGTTACCATAAAGATGTCAAAAATCGATATGAATGTTTAGAAAAGGGCAACAAAATATATTTAATTAATAAGAATAATATAAAAGTCCTTTAAGTAAAGACTTTTTTTTATAAAAGTCCTTTAAGTAAAGACTTTTTTTTATAAAAGTCCTTTTTTAAAATTATTTATAAATTTTTCAGATCTACAATAAAACTCAAAACATAAAAACACGTTTTTTTAAAGCAAAAAAAGAAAGCTTCTTACCTGAACTATATATAAAAAAAGTGTTTTTAGATATAATAATAATCCACCAATGACCCAATGCAATACTATCCAAATCAATAAAGCCAAACGATAAAATTATTCTATTCAAAAAATAAAATTTAAACGCGTTGACAGCAAATACAAGTTTCCTTGCCGAATTATCGTCTGCTACAACTTCGGAGGTCTTACAACAGCTAACTGAGCAAACAGAATCTGAAGGAAACTGAATAAGTGGGTCATACTGATATATGCATGGATGACGATTCGGTTTGGAAGTTTTTCCCACATTACTGGCCATTTTTTATGGAAACTATATGATTTTGTTATGAAGATTCGCCTTATAGCATTACAAGGTAAAAAAAAAATGATAACAAAAGCATTTATTAAGTATAACATATGTTGGTCAAATAAATGAAATAAATCTATCATTTTCATATAAATGGTTTTTTTTTCTTTCTTTTTGAATTTCATAGTTAAATGGCAGAATGGTTAAGATCAATACCATGTTAGGGTGAAAGATGATAAATCCGGATGCCGACAAACAATGAAAATAAAATTTAGAATCTTGAAATATTTTATTTTCATTATTTTTCAATGATTCATTATTTTTTTCAATTTCATTATTCATATTTTTATTTATTTTTATTCTCTAATCAATTTGACTTTTTAAACTAATACATTTTTAAATTTTTTTATATATTACTAAACATTTTCAATATTTTATACATTTGCATTCAAAGTACCTGTTTTTCTTAATTTACAGGAAATAGGGAAAAATAAGAATTTTTCAACAAGTTCAAATAAAAAATTACAATCAGTTCTTGTTTTGCCGCCAAACTTCTAAACGCTTCTAATTTATTTCTGTAAAAATCTGAATTTGTTTAGAAATAAGAAATAAAAGATTGTGATTGGTTCAACAAAAATTTGATAAATATTAATATTTCTTAAATTAAAAATAAAACATAAAGAAAACAGAAAAAGTATCTAGCTTAATAATTAGTCTTGCTATTTGTAAAACTTGCAAGACCAGCCAGCCTTACAAACTTCGGACGTCGGAAAAAATTTCTTTTCGATTTTTTAAAAATAAACACACGAAAAATGTTCGAATAAAATTAATATTATATTAAAATTAAAAATATCATAATAGTAATATAAAGAAGCAAGTCCTAAAACTCGGATTGTACCTAACTTTAAAGAGTGATAGAGAAGAATTTTTTGTAATTTTTTTAAATATTTTGCAATTTTAAATCAAGAAGCTCCAATAAAAAATCACAAAATATGAGACTGCATTAATAATCTCGCTGTTTTCTGAGATTCCCATTAGTTAAAATTTAAAAAAAAATTAGTTTAAAGAATTTTAAGCGCTCCACGAACTTTAAAAATGCTGTAATTAAACAAAATGAGATGTAATATTTCAATTAAAATACATTCTTGAACTAATCCAATTTGTTCTATTTTAAAATCCTTCATGATCCGCAACATATGTTTAATAGCAAAGACTTTGTTTTCTAAATAAAATTTTCTAAAGGAAATATTACCTCATAGTTTTCATGAAAATATGGTCCGTTGAATGTTTTCTATGATGGAAATAAACCAAGCACATAAAATTTTATAGTTGTTTCGAAGTTATGCTTTATGCTAAATGATTAAAAATTGTTAAAGAAATTACTTGCGCATTAAAAGAAATTAATCCAGGTATGGTACCAGGCTGCTAAACAGTATTATAAATAAAAATACATATAAACTTAACGGAATATTTAGAAGAGTTGTAGTAGAACATATATTATATATAAAATTACTACATATGCAAGTTAACAAATTTAATTTCGTATAAATTCATTTAAGCCTAATTCAAATCTTTCCATAACAATTATCAGCTTCTTAAAAAAGATACGTAATCCATAAACTATAATTGCAATGCATAAATGTAAAATTTATGAAACAAAGAAAATTATTACTAGAATATAAAAATAAATACCTTATAACAAATATTTAAAAGTCCAAGAGCTTATTTTAGAAGTATTAACGCATGAAGTTCGACAAGAAACTGTTTACCAGACTGATAATTTCGATTGCATTTACAACTAATATCAATGAAATGGTGTCAAGTTCAATGTTCAGAATTACGATCATATCGAAGAGTAAAAGAGCTTTAATTGTCGAATAACCAGTTCTGGAAGAAAAAAAATAAAAAATAACAGAATATTTTCCATGAAGAGTTCTTTTTTTAATTATTTTTTAATTCATCGTTATATTTTCTCCTTCCTTAGAGCCGTTTTCGGTCACGTGGCGTCATTCTAACCTTGCACAGAAAAGCAGGTGACAACGCAGAGATGGGCTTTGCATACAAATACATTTATATTTGCATTGCGAACTTACTGGGCATATGGAATTGGAAAGAAAAACACTAGCGTGAGTAATACGAATAACTATGTGATAAATAAAACATTTCAATTTTAACTTGTTATTATAATTTGAAATAAATCTATTGAAAGCTAAGAATAATTTATAGATAAAATGCAGACTTATTTTCTTACAGTTTCCTTTTTGTTCCATATTTCAATAATATTTTATTAACCAGAAAGATTTATTACGATTGAAATAGATAATTCAAAATTCTTATTCTTACAGTTTTTAATTCGTTTCGAACTTAATAAATGGTATTTTATTAATTAGAAATATTTATTACGATTGGAATCGATAATGGATAATTAAACAGATCTTATTCTTAAGGATTTTATTCGTTCCAAACTTAATAAATACTATTTTATTAATCTGAACGATTTATTACTAATATTCACATGAAAAAAGATTTTTATCAAACATGATATATTTTGGAATTAATGTTTCAAGAGATGGATCAGTTAAATTTTCCCATATTTATTTTTGTTTCAAAATGCCAATTCATGAAATAGCAAATTCGATTACGATTAGAATGAATAACAAATAATTGAACTAATTATGAATATGAATCCCCATATAAAAGAAAAAAAAAGATTTAAATCAACATCTAATCAATGATGTAGATGTTTTGAAAATTTATTTAATTTAGAATACAATGTAGCAGTATAAAATTTTCCAAATTTGTAAAAAAATTAAAGTACCACCCTATTAAAGAGCAAATTTATTCAGTCGAAATAAACAATTAGATGCAGTTATATAATAAAGAATCCTCTCCATGTGATCCACCGTATGTCTTTTGGCAAGTGATTATTTTTCAAAAGATTAATTTTTAATAATGACGATGTGTTCATGTTAATACGGAAGGGAAATGCAGTAATTTCTGAGGGTGAAGACCGCTGAGCACCCGAAGGCAGAAGTCTTACTTCTAGCTCAAATGAAGATGAAACATACACGTTCACTTGCACAATCCCCTCTTACAGGGGAATCATTCTCACATCTCACAGATAGAACACAAGGGAAGAACAACCAATCCTGTACTAGGACTCGAACCTGGGAAACCCAGATCACGGAGAAGACAAGATACCCTTAAGTCAGGATGCCAGCATTTTTCTTTAATGATCGTGAACAGCATACAGACAACAATTGTGAACAAATTAAACTGATATTACATTAAAAAAACTATGGAACCTCAGAATCATTTTCAAAATCTTTATGTGGATTAGCGGGCAAGTGTACAACATTTGATTGTAAGTCTATAAATGTTCCCTTCATGTTGCTATTCGCAGATGAAGGTACTTTATTTTTAAAGTCCACGGTGCTAAATAGCCAAAAACTGCAAACCATCACCAGGTTAAATCAAGAATCAATCGTCAATCAATTGCATCAAGAATCAATAGCCAAGAGAATGCGAGAATGCCACCATTTTGTGGCTTCTGATATTCAATGGAATTTGTAGATTTTAGAGTAATATGAAAATCACCAAATAAATCTGAGAAAGAAAGAATGCTTTAAACTTTACATAATTTTGGCTTCTATTGATTGAAATTTATTGATTTTGTTTTAATCCTAAAAATCGCCAAACAAAACAGAATTTGATTGTAGATCTATAAACGTTCTCTTCATGCTTCAACTCGCAGATAAAGATACTTTATTTTTAAAGTCCACTGTGATAAATTGCTAAAAAGCGCAAACTATCACCAGATTAAATCAAGAATCAATGGTCAATCAATTGCATCAAGAATCAATAGCCAAGAGAATGCCACCATTTTGGCATTTTATATTCAATGGAATTTTTAGATCATAGAGTAATATGAAAATCGCCCAATAAATTCGAGAATGAAAGAATGCTTTACATTTTGCGTAATTTTTGGCTTCTCTGATTTCTATTTTGGCTTCTTTGGCTTTTGAAATTAAATGAGTTTGTTGTAAACTTAAAAATCGCCAAGCAAACGCGAAGGCGGTAAGAATTAACACCTAAATGAACTATTTGCTAAAACAGAACACATAAAAAATGCATTTAACAGCCAGTAATTGTGTATGCGTGCTTCTCATTAAGTATTGCGATTCCAAAACGGAATAAAAATATGAATGAGTATAGATTAATAAAGTCATACTCATTTATGTAAAATCGTCCCAAAAACCTTATGTGTGTATTATTAAAGCATATAAAGTCATCATATACTTATATTGAAGAGTCTGAACTGTTACTTTTCCGTGGTAAGGTTAAAGTTCAAAAAATGTCCCACGATATCTCGGATGACAGTACGAAACCCCTTTCCAAGAACAATTCCAAAATTTTATCCCAAAGTTCCAAATTTCGTAACAGGAAGAAAATGTCTACAAAATAAGTAATCAGGCTGTGTTTGTTGACGGAACTACTTTGAAAATAAACTCTTATTTAACGGTCTGTTGCATGCAATAGAGACTCTAGAGTACAGCAATAACTTTCACGGAATAGAGACATTTGCAGGTAATTTATATATTTCACCAAAAGAAACCAATGTATCTTTCCTTTCCATTTTGAAATCAAAAGATTTGAATTCGAAATGAATTTCTACAGAAAAAATACTTAATTTTATTATTTAAAAAAGTTTCTCTTTTTAAAAAAAAATAAAACGAACACAATTAAAATCTGCCGTAACTTTCATTTTAAAATTAACCAAAATGAAGAATGTTGTATACAATGCCAAATATGTTACTTTATATTCCACATCGATTTCAAAATGTTCATTTGCGAATTAGAAACATACTTTATGGTTTGAAATTCATAATATATTTGTTTAGGAAATTATAGAATAGATATATTGATAGAAAATATTGATGAAAGGAACGTCAAAAATATATCCTATATTAGATTTCTGACATTCAGATTTAACAATTCACTATTAAAAATATTGTTTTTACTTGGTATAGAAAAATTAATTTTTTAAAGAATGAAGAATATTAAAAAGATAATATTTACATTCTGATATACTATTTATTAATTGTATCATACGAATGCGTTATTAAAAGCTTTCAAAGGGGTAGATCGTTAATTTTACTATTAAATTTAGCTGTTAATAAAAAAGGAAGAAAATGAAAAAAAAAAGGCTTAAGAAAGAAAATTTTTAATTGAAAATTCAAAGCAATTTTAAAGTTTTTTCTCTTAATAACATTGCATTATATCATTGAATAATAATTTGTATACCGTTTATAAAACAAAGTATTTATTCAGTAAAATTTTTTATTGACGTAAGTTTTGTTTCTGTGTAATATCTTTCCCGAATTTTTATAAAAAATTCCAAAACTTTAAGTACATCGTACAACAGAGTTTCATTTTTGTTAATATCCATGTATGTTGTGAACACTAATTAAACACATTTTTCTGTTAAATATACATTTAAATATATTCGTTTGTGTTGTGATGCGAAAATAGACTATTTTGTGCTCAGTTTATTGTTGCCACGCAATTAAAATAAATAAATAAATATCAAGTTTAAAACATTCTCATGCTACAATGTTTAGAGAGCTATAAGCTCGAATCTTGAGCGATTTAAAGAATTTCAATTATTTATTAGTATTTGCTATAAAAAATTATTTCGATAACCCCACCCACCCCCTTAATATCAGAATATATATGGAGCCTTTTTTTGGTGAAAATAGCTGAGGTTCATATGTTGTGGTTTATCACAATGTGGCCTTCAAACAATGTAACACTGCCTCAGGACCCGTGAACAGCTGACCTTTATTGGAACCGATGCAGGCCAAAATGTGGACAGTAGCAGCTTGAGTAACATTGCATTTTGGACACATGGAATAAATTTTGTGGTCCTTCACATAACGTTATACAAGAGTGTGCCCACTTAGAAAATCCAGCAAGAATTATCTGATCGGATCTGTTGCCAATCCAAACTAAAACAGCTCCAGTTCGACTTTCCGCTTACCATTCATGCACGGGGGCCCTCCTCTAAGAAGAACTCATACCTTGCCTGACCCGGGTGGCTATTTCTGAAAAAGTAAAGCTGCCACCACGAGCATCCTTATGACTGCCCTCTCTGGCTAGAGCATCAGCAATTTCATTTCCGTGCACATTCACATGCGACAGAACCCACTGAAAGGTGATCTTAAAATTGGCAAGCAAGCGATTCAAAAGTTGGTCGATGTCGTGCTATCCCCCCATGCCTCCACCATTATGATAAATGTTGAATGGCTGTCACTCAGAATCCAAATGTCAGTGCAAACACTCTCAGTTATGCAATATCTGAAAGTCTCGTCAATAGAGGTTCAAATATTCTTCTCAATATCAATATCATAAAAGTTATATAAAGCATGCTGAAGAAACGTAACATTTTGTTAATCACTGACACTGGTGTCTTTCAATTTTTAACTTTGACTATGTTAACATGTCATTATGAAATGGAATAATTATTTTGGAACAGATTTAGTACTTTGAACCATAAACAAATAGCTAGAAAAAATACCAGACCTAATACACTTCCTAAAAATTTTTTAAATACAATACCAAAAAAAAATTAGCTTTCACTATGCACACATTTTAGATGGAATCAAGTTCCGAACTAGAAAACCTTTAATAAAATATTTTTAAACTAACTTTAAGTCATTAAAACCTTTAATAAAATATCTTTAAGTTAACTTTAAATCATTAAAATCTTTAACAATATACCTTTAAGTTATCTTTCATTAAAACCTTTAATAAACCTTTCAGTTAACTTTTAAGTCATTAAAACCTTTAAGTTAAACACGAAAAATATTTACTCTACAGAAAAACACTTACCTTTCAGCAAACTGCTGGAATTTCATGCGAATTGGATATCCCGTTTTTCGGATACTAATTGTTTCTAGCATTCCAGAGTATCGTAGCTGTTCTAAAACTATCAGCATGTCGAACTTCATGGGGGCTTTTTCGTTATTGGGTTTGATACAACGAACGAACCATGGATGACACCTATGGAGATAAAAATAGAATATTAACTCCAAATAATATTCTAATTGCGAAAAAAATTTATAAATGCATCGAAATTAATATAATCTATAGAAAATGATTTTAAAAAATTAATAAATTTACAAGTTTAGCACAAATGATTATATATATATAGTTTAAACTGCAAAAATGACCACTAGATGGCAGCACTAAATATTACTAAATGAAGTACGAGAAAACTATTGCTAATTTTTATGTATAGATTGAAACTTCAAATAGTTACACTAGATGGCAGTCTAAAAAATTGAATTTTAGTGAAAAAGGAAGAAATAAAATTACGCACGTCCACGAAAGAAACTTACGATGTAAGTACAGTACTTACATGCTAATACTCATAATTAATCAAGTTGGAATGACGTTTTTACATGTTCTATATGTTCAAATCTTACTAAAACCCATTCGTTAAAAACGAAGTTGCATTGTTAAAAGATATCATTTTACATGAAACTATTTAAAATTTTTATTATGTTACGTTTATTTTAGTTTTCATTATATCGTCCGAATTTAGAGACTGAAAAATGAGGAAATTTTCAACATAGGTAACTTTTATAAATTGATTACTATCTGAACATTTTATGATGTACAGGGTGGCCCAGAAGTCACTTTACATTTTGAAAATTAAATAACTTTTTTTCTATTAATATATTTCTTTCTCTTTTCAGAATTAAAAAATATAATCCCTGGAAATTTTTGGCATGGATAAGTTTACAACAGAACAACGAGTGAAGATAATTGAATTTTACTTTGAAAATGGACGGTCAATTGTTGCAACGCAAAGATCGTATATGCACCATTTTAATGTTCGACATCCCCCTAGTAGGCCTGCAATAAGGAACTTAGTGACGCGTTTTCAACAGCATGGCTCTGTAAGTTTTGAAAATTTGGAACATTTTGAAAATTAAATAACTTTTTCTTAAATGACTGTATTGACTCTGTTGCAACAATTGACCGTCCATTTTCAAAGTAAAATTCAATTATCTTCACTCGTTGTTCTGTTGTAAACTTATCCATGCCAAAAATTTCCAGGGATTATATTTTTTAATTCTGAAAAGAGAAAAAGAAATATATTAATAGAAAAAAAAGTTATTTAATTTTCAAAATGTAAAGTGACTTCTGGGCCACCCTATATCTATCATACTAACTGCAATACTGAGATTATAAAATTTAGTACGAAGTTACTTTTTAAATACCAATAAACGAACGCGTTCTAATAAAAGTGTCTACAAATACAAAATTTCACTAAATTTTAAACAAAACTTTTAAGTTTATTACCATTATTAAGTAGCATGTAATTGTACAATGACTATCTTTAGATTATTAAAAAAAGATTTTCAGTATGCCAATTTTACTTTCACAAGAGCATTTTCTAAAATTTCACTGCATTTAAAAAATATTTATGTATGCAAATTATTTCTACATTATACATATCTTCTAGATTATATAAAATCTCAAATACAAATTTAAGGCATATTTTGTTTAAATTTAGTGTAATTATTTCTTAAAATGCTATGGAGTTATTGAAATAGAAAATATATCAACCTGTTAATTCAGAAATATTCTATAATTGCCTTACTGTTTCATAATGCAACATGGAAATTTTCATGTTATATATTTGTTGAACAATATTTAAAGACTAGATGGAAACCAGGTTTATTTAAATTTCTATCTACAATTGCGTAGTATACATCTTAAATTATCGGAAAGAGTTTGAACAAATCATTTGATAAAACTCTAAAGGAGTTTTTATATACATATTTTTTAATCAATTTTTTTCCACGTTTGAAAAAAAACCATTTGACCTTTAATCAGCATGATTTTGGTTTTAGAGATGATTTTTTAAATGCAATTTATTCAAAAAACACAGCTATTACAAGATTTTTCAAAACATTAATCTCGAACGTTGTCACACGCTAATTTTAAGATAACAATATGACACGTTTAATTTGTTCTTTTTTTCCATATACAGGCTAAACTCGTGACGCTTGTTTTAAAAAATGATGAAAATTAGCAGACAAATCTCAAGTCTAAAATATTATAATGCTACTACACAAATAGATACGTAAAAAAATGAATTCGCATCATAATTTTTGCTCTTATAACCCTAGGAAGCAAATTTATTCGCCACGACAAGTGAAAGCGACCTCTCGAGGCTAATAATAGAAGTATAAAATTTTACAAAGATATATAAATGAAAAAAATTGTTATATATATGGTGCCAGGTATATCACTTCCCACCATTGAGCGTCGCCTGTGACCTCACTTCCAGCCACTAAGTAGCCCGCTGGTGGAGAAAACGTGAGCAAAGTGTAGTTCATGGCTGGACGAGGCATGATTACGACTCTCTAAAACAACCGAAGACGTATGTGTAAAGACGGAAGACGAAATTACAACGTATTGTTAAAAGACGAACTTGGTCATCCACTCCATCCTGTAAATTAGTCATCACCATTTGTTCATCATTAATCTAACTTCATTGTCATCCATTAAATTCTAAAGTATCATTTGGACTTATTATTGCTTGGCCATCACGACAACCACTCATATATTTCATATAAAAGTCGTGAATTTTAAAGCTGAAATTTGGTGACAAAAGCGAATTTTCCAATAAAAATTCTACACTGTGTCTTTCTGACTAATCATGGTATATATATATATATAATGAGAAAGATTTAAAAATTCTAAGTTCAAGAAACTTACTTTGCCATTTGGTCCACCAGAGACTGCAAGGAATCGTGGAACCTGGCTCCTACCGTCGGCGTCCGAGGCTTCATAGTCACGAATCGCCCATTGCTCTTACTGATGGTCTTCGCGGCTTCCGCTGTATCTCGAAGCTCTTGGAACATCTTAGATATCATCTGAGGAAAAAGCAGATACGCATGCAGGGGATGAATAAAACGAAAGAAAAAAAGATATGAAACAAAGGGATGGGGAATATTTATACTTCCTAAAATTTGTGATTTTTATACAATTGCGGTTTCCTGATAACATTACAATATTTTTACAATTTCAAAGTTTACCGATCATCTAATTGATTTATTCTTACTAAATTTGAATCGATAATGAAAGGCGCCACCTGGTGCAGAATTTGATAAAACGTTTATTACAAGATTCATTTATAATTATACTAAAGTCTAATGAGATAATAAATAAGTAGAAATTAATCACGAATAAAAACAAATAAATTACTTTATTAATGTTCCGTAAAACAGAAATACTTTTTACTAAAAATTTAATGGCTGAAATAAGTACCTAGAGGCACTAAAAATAATGATAGTGCAATTAAGCTTCAATATTAAAAAAGTAAATGTACTACATATATATTAAAAATCAAAATGAATCACGAATAAAATTAAAATTCCTGTATCTTTACAGTTTTCGCGTATTTAGTGTATTTTTGATTTTTACTTTGATTTCCAGAATTTATATAAAAAATGTTTCACTTTTCCACACACTATTGAAATCTTATTATCTAAAAATTTGTTTTATTAATTGCTTCAAAATTTTGTTTGTGTTGTATTTCGAAATCCCCAAACATTACATTCTATTAGATATTTTTACTTGAAATTTTGAAATAAATCGATTAGTTACATAACCATTCTATACATACATGTAACAATTTTTTTAAGCAGAAGCGTGGCCAAAGATAGAAAAGAGACTTTCGAATCTTAAATTCGCACTTTTTCATCCCAAGTGGCATAATTTATGTACAAGCAGAAGAGACGAGCACATAAACACAGAACGACACAAGAGAGAAAAAAAGAGGAAAAGCCAATGAAATATTAATCTCCGTGATTATACATTGTGGGATTCTGATAGGGAATTTCTTCACACGTGTCGATTTAGGTAGAGGAATCTAGGTATCTTTTAAGGAGAATTCTGACTGAATTTTTTATCCCTTCACTCGGAGTGTGAGAACTTGTCGACTTCAGCTGCTTTAAAACTCGTGTACATATCCATATATTAAATGTATGATCATATACATAAGTCTTCCATAGTTACTTTGAAGGTTTATTTATAATAAATTTTAAAATACTGAAAAAAAAAAAAACAATAACGAGGACGATATCTTAATTGACTCATCCCTACAAAACTTCAAAACTCTATGAAAGGTGAATCTTTAAGAGAATTTCGGTTCAAATCCTGATTCGTTGCTCCCTATGTAAGACTTTAATGATCATGCTTATTCAGATAAGATCTATTTCAGCAATTTTAGCAACGGAAGTGGGAGTCAGAGAATGACCCTAAGGGCAAGGAGGTCAAAGATTGAAAAAAAAAATCGCAAGAGAATAGAAAAATAAGAGAATTGGCGAAAATGTAGAATTAGGCACTATGAGACACCATTAAGTTCTATATAATTTTAGAGTAAATAGTAATAAAAATTTCTAAAGTGAGTGTGATATCAACATATGTTATGCTCTTAATCTTTGGTTGCACAATCATTTTTTTTATCATTTAAGGTATCCGACTACTTTAAAAACGTTGGTTATCGACGACATTGGTGAATTTATTTAAATTGTTATTTCTTGTAATTCAGACTTCCGAAACAGTTGTTTATCAATTTTATGAAAATGAAAACCTGACTTATCATCCAGGGTCACATATTTTTCAACTCAAATTTGTCTTTCACTTTAATTTTCATAAAAATTCTCCACCGTTAACATGATATCTCAAAAAGTAATTAAAGTATTTACATAAAAATTTCAGCGTGTGTTTTAAATAATATGGACAATGAAATGATCCAAACGTTTTTTTGTTGCTGAAATACTTTTTCATTTATAAGTGTTTTTAGAAGAATTAAGTTGTGAATTTATAGAAAAAAATGCATTTATACGTATATTTTCATCCATAACTTCTTTGCATCTCAAAATGTTTCTTAGAATTTGGTTCATTTCATTCATCTTCATATTCTATAACTTGTGTACAAAATAAATAGGATTGCTGCATTACAACTTTATGTTGAGTGTTAACAATTTTGGTTAAATTTTATTAAAATTTATTACAAACTTTCCTATTTTTGAAAATATATTGTATTTTGAAATAATTTTGTTGTATTTATAGTATTTTGTATAATAATAAACAATGCATCTAAAAACCGCAGTTTAAAACAGTTTTTAAAAAATCCAATTTTTCAAAATTTTTCCTTCGAACCTAGTCGGATACCTTAAATAAATACGGAGAAATGGCGTGAATTTTCATAGGGCGACGCCAAAATTGTTTTGTCTATTAAATCTATTAATAAATCGAACTAAGATTGCCTAAGGGCTTTAAGAGCGGAAATTCTTCGAATGATAAATAAATTAATTAAAAAAACTAACCGCAATCCTGAAAAAAAAAATTATATCACAAAAAACGAATTACATAACGAACATAAATAAATTCTTATCAAATGGACATATTTTGCATTCAGAAAATGGCGTCTTGAAAGTCCCGTGGAAACTGAAAATGATTTGGATGATGAGGCCTGAGGACATCACATGCCTTAGGTGACGACCTTGGCACCATGGCGGCATACCAGGAAGACAGAGCGCGAAAAACAGAATGAGTGAAGAATAATAATTAGGTCCACCCTAACTATCAAATGTAATCGTTTTCTAACGGATAGATTAAAGGACTGTGAAACACCGATATTCAAGATTTAACTACCTTAATCCCTTCAAATAGCTGATCATTCGATTGATATAGAGGTAGATTAAGAATAGGGTTTCTTTGTACTTGACAATAATTTCCAAAATCGAGAGATTTGGAATAATTGGCGAAAAGCGAAGTACTAATTCTCTAACCATTAATTCGCCAAGATTTCGCCAAATTTTATTTCATAAGAAAACTCTAACATAAATCATCACTGATCGTCTGTTCTCTACCATCCACCATTGCAAATACTACATATCCTTGCATATTCAATATGAGAGAAAAAAAATCATTGGCAGAGTTCCTCATCACTAACCACTGGTCCGATTCCTATTAATTTTTTTACTTTCTTGTAAACGAAATATTTAGGAAATAACTGCAAACATCTATAGTGAAGTATTGTGCCCGTTCGTCCATTTATCTGTCTGTCTGTCCATGACAAAGATAATTCAAAAACGCTTTGAGCAAGACGACAGAAATTTGGTAAATGGTTTTTACATCAAATTCATAGATGTCTATCGAATTTTGAGCAAAATCAATTTAAAAAGTCAGTCCATCTGTTCGAGTATAAGTTAAACACTATAAGAACAAAACTAATAGAGCTGGATGAGTCGAATTCAAAGCACTAATTAAACATCTGTAGACCACTGGAATTGGGGAGCGAAACCTATCAAGGGGTGTTTGGTCTACTCTTTCAGAAGCTTGTAAACACGATTATTGAAAAGCGTAAAAGATTTGAATATATCAATTTGCTATGTGATTTTATTACTACAATTGCAGCTGTATGCCAAATTTAGGTTCAGTCACATGAAAAAAGACATCTAAAACCTAAATTTGAATTTTGGACACTATTTACCACATACAAGGGTTTAATTCGTAGATTAGTTATATTAATGTCCCGTTTTGAAGCAAATGTAGAGCTATTTGGGGACAGATCTCGTCATTCTGAACCACGATCAAATGACGACTTCATACCTGGAATAAAAATACAAAATTTACGCCAAAAGATATTTCGTAATTATGGTACCAGGTGTATTCTGTCTTTGACAAGGTTCACAATTTTTTGTCCGGAAGTAGGATGGGGGATAATAATTATAAAAGAAAAAACAAGGAAGTTTTAAGGCGACCACTTTAGGTGGTTATTTAAAGGAAAATTCATGGATTTTTAAATCCACGTTGAAAACAGAAATGATACTACATGAATAATCTATCGAGATTCTTATGTCCAGCAGTACCAACAAGTTACTAGATTGAGGGTGAACGAAAGTGTGCTCAATACTCACTGGTAATTTGCTGCTGATGAGCAATTCGACCACCACTCCCCTGAGAGTGTCCCTATTCTTGTCGAGGAAGCCGTCCACCGAGTACCACACCTGGCCGGCGTAGTGCTTCACACCGAACTCCATGGAGGACATTCGAGGGCGGCTGTATAGCTCGTTCAGAGCGTGGTTGTAGTGGCACTTCTCCAGGAAGGACAAGTCGGTAGCCTGGAAAAAGATACACGCTATGTTACATAGGATAAAAATATTGAGCAATGAGTATCCATGTGAGAAGTTTTAGTGTAGTTATATTAACGCTCCGTTATAAAGCAACACTAAGTCTATTACGGGACGGACCTCGTCATTTTGAACCACGATCAGATGACGACATCTGAACTGGCACCCCCTCTCCACATCAAACCAGCGGGAGGACGTTTGGTCCGACAGATTTAGGGTGCAAGAGAGCCCCTCACACGACGGTTCTTCCGTGGAATCGAGTCTTGAATTTGAAACCCTTCGGTTCCGAAGCCGATACCTTGCGACCGCGGATTTAAATGAGTAGAGTATTGTGAGTAAGTAGGGTCTCGTTGACCAGATGAACACTACGATGAGGGCAAGGAGAGGTGACGCATGCGAGTTTATATCACTTTTTGGAGCCAAACTGAAATAGAGTGTAGAATTTAAATGTGTCATTAACCCTTTACGGTCCTATGTCGAATGTGATTCGACATCGCTTTTCGTTCTGGGGCGTCTTATGTCGAGTGTGGTTCGGCATCGCTTTTCGTTCTGGCTCGTCCTATGTCGAGTTTGACACGACATCGCTTTTCGGTCTGCCACAATCTGTATCAAGTTTCACTCGAATATGTTTTAATCTTAATCCGAATGAGATAAGAGCTACAGTGTAGCCTATCTGAAAAAGGTATTATACTCATTATTATTTAATATATTAATTATAGGTTGATACGCACTAGCGAGTCCAGCGCGGACCTACTGGAACGAAACAATGAAGAGCGCTCGGTTGGCAAAGGGTTAATGGACACCGTCCCTATAAAAAGTAAAGCAACATGGTCTGGGCATCTTTCCGGTAAAAAATAATTTACATTCGTTGTGGATTATACCTATAAAAAATAATGTCAATCTTTGGGAAGAGACTATACAAAAACAAGGATAATATACCATGTGTATATTAACCTTGTAAAATAACGTAAAAAGATATTATCCCTATAAAATATTGTATATTAACCTTGTAAAACAACGCAAGGAGATATTATCCCTGTAAGATATTGTATATTAACCTTGTAAAATAACGCAAGGAGATATTATCCCTGTAAAATATCATATATTAACCTTGTAAAATAACGCAAGAAGATATTACCCATATAAAATATAGTATATTAACTTTGTAAAATAACGCAAGAAGATATTATCCCTGTAAAATAAAATCTACCACGTCTTGGCAACAGTTCATGCATAAAATATTGTACACTGTGCATTACCGTCGTAAAAAATAACCATAAGTTGGATACAGGCTGTGTATAAAATAAGGTAACGTTCAATGGGCGTGGTAAAAAGAAAATGGTTTTGGGCGTGTTTCTTAAACAAAGTAAAGAAGTCTCACGCCTCCGGTATCCAACACTTGCTAAACGATTGATGGAGGCAATTAACGGAATAAAACTGTTACAATGTACAATGTATAATATAGTATTTTTTCTATTAAATTTTAAAAAGTAAATACCATTTAGAATATGGTCACTTTTCATTTACCTTCAACATACTTAGTTTTAAAAATATAATGAACCATCTAATGTTTTTTTCCAGACCCATTTTAAAACTGATCACTACTACTACAACCCTATATTCTTCTTATTTCTACATTACGATTCTAATGTCAAAGTTTAAAAAAAAATCAAAAGTATGTTAAATTTTAATGACTAATTTTAACATTTTTTCAGTCCATTAATTTAGAAACGCTAAAAGATATTTAAAACGAAAATTTAAAAATCTGTTAGAAAGAATATTATGTTCGATATTGCGGGGTGGTCGGGGTGGCGAGGTGGTCGGCTGTATGCAAGATGAAGAAGTAAGAATATTATGTTATACAGTTTTAAATTAAACATTTTAATGAGAAAAGGGTTATAGTTTGCCATAAGGAAAAAGTAATTACAAAGTTAGACTTAAGGTTAGACTTAAGACCTTGACTTAAGGCGGTTTCACACGTGGCTAACTATTGCGCGCAATAGAAGATCATGCCTACCTCTAGAAAATCACGTGACTACAACGGGATAGCGGCAAATAGTCCCGTCAGGACAGCCATTGGCCATTGTCCCAACGGCGTTGTCTCAACTTTTCATATGAGTACAATACAGGGACAATAGTTGAGAGGCAATGATTGCGTACAATAGTTGGTCACGTGTGAAATCATATTTATGCTTGTTTAAGTATTTTAGAATTAAGTATTTATTTTTCACTTTTACACTTAATTAAAGAAACCTTTAATGTGTTTCACTTTCCAATATTGTTGACAACATTCGACTAAACTGGGATAGCACCAATAAAAACGCAGCAAAAAAAAAAAAAAATTGACTTTTGTGGTGACATCTTAATAAGCCAGTAACTACCACTAAACATTGGTGGCCATTTTTGTATAGTGGATAAGTTACTGGCTTACAAACCCAAAGGTCCCAGGTTCGATCCTTGACGGAATTCAACCTACGTATTGGCACAATTCCGCCAACACACCTACGCCAAATTGGTGACCCGGACGTGATGAATTTTCAACAGCAACGCAAAGCCGTCAGACTCACTTGACGCACCAACGCAAAGCCGTCACTCACTTGACGCACCAACAGACTCACTTGACGCAGCAGCAACGCTAATATACTAGCCATAACGCTTGGCGCAATAAAATCGTTCATCTCTCAACCGAACAAACTGGTAGGGGAGTATTGTGGTGACATCTTAATAAGCCAGTAACTACCACTAAACATTGGTGGCCATTTTTGTATAGTGGATAAGTTACTGGCTTACAAATCCAAAGGTTCCAGGTTCGATCCTTGGCGGAATTCAACCTACGTATTGGCACAATTCCGCCAACACCTACACCAAAACTTTATTATTATTATTATTTCCTGCCCATTCATTTTTTTATTCATGCTTCCGTTGGATTATTGTATTCAATTGAGTCGTCCATTCTGTATTCGTATAATTCGCTCCAGTCTTTGATCGTTACATTAAAATGGTTAAAATAGTCTTTGAAATCTGCCTTCTTTACGTCAGATTCAAATGAATCTTCGGAATGAAGCGAGTCAATTTTCATTTCTCAATCGTTAGCTATACATTATTTCTTAATCATTAATTCTACAAATATTAACATGATATTTTGTATGAAATCTCTCAAGGGTTGCCTTCTCTTTTATCCTCATTAGCTCCAAATGTTATAAAATAGTTAATCTGTCAGAGCAAATGGAATATATCTACACCTATCAATACAAATTAGTCTACCTTAAAACATTTTTAGATATTTAAATACCTAGAATTAAATGCTGTAATCGTGAATTTTAGCTCTTAAAGAAAACTCTTTCATAATAATTGCAATAAAAACTTTAAAAACAATTTGCAACAAATTAAATTTGATTAAATTGATTTTATTCAATTGTACTGTATGATGTTTTCGGAAAAATGTTTCTATCTCAAGAGTCTGGAATGAAAAAGAATTTTCGCTGATTTAAATAAGAAATTTCAGATACCTTTATTTACTCTGTTTTAATCCACATCACAAACAGCTATAAAGAAAACGATATGCCAAAAGTAACAAAGATAAAATTCGGATTTAATTTGTCAACAGTTGACTTGATTGGATTGATAACTTTATCTAGTTGAAAACCACTATTTTTGTAAATGAAAATAAATGATAAAAAGTAGTGCTGCCATCTATTGTTTAATGCTAAAAACGCGCATTTATTTTTATTTATTCTCTCTATATATCATGAGAAAGTATTTTAAAAGTTTTAAAGAACCTTGAGATTTTCATAAATCACCAAGTTTCATGCCCCAATGAGCCCGAAGGAAAAAAATTAAGGAATTACCTGTCTTTAAACCCAACAATAAAGCACCACACTATGAATGAAATCTCCACATGGAAATTAATTAATTACACAACAAAATGTAAATGAATTTTCACAATTAAGTTTTGGGTACAATATACAATAGAAAAATTATTAGCTTAACTAGATGGAATTTTGCAAATGATTTTTTTTTTGTTACAAAAATTTTACAAAATATAATTTTCTTTTCTTTAACAAAAAGAAAAGTTCATAAAACTTTTATTACAGAAAAGTTTTTACATCAAATTTTGTTTTCAGAAAAGTTTCTAAATTTACTACAAAGTTATTAGTATCTATTCGAACTTACATGAACACAGTAATTCAAATCGCAACAAGCTGGATGAATGAATTTTGATATCTTCTCTTATTAAAATTGTAGATATTTTTCTAATTTTGAACTAATTTTTAAAAATAAAATTCATTAATGTTAAAAATGAAATTATTTTATTAAAATTAATTAATTTTTAAATTGAATTTTGAAGTAATTTTTGAGTGTTTTTTAAGTGAATTTAATAATATTAAATTATGTTTCCGAATAACGCTTCCAACCTACGAGTTGATAATTGTCATAAATAAATAGACTTGTTGCCTGTTTAGTTTTCCTTGTAGTCTGCGATACTAAATGAATATCCAGGTATTCCTAATTATAGTATCAAATATTCGTAGGTGCACTACAAATATTGATGTTTCGGTTCTAACAGGGTTATTTAACTGAAGGTTCGATAAAATTACGTACACTTCTGAATTAATGTCTGATATACTTAAAAAAATCGACAATAAACATCTATGTTACTATTGTCTACTCGATTAAATTAAATCATTACGAAAGTCTTTTTGATATCATTTTATTAGGCTAAGAAAATTTAAAAGAGCATTGAGAAAAAGATCTTCACAATCAAAAATAGAGCAGCCGATTGCGTTCGATAGCATTGTAAAAGCTAAACCATTTCGATATCTTTCTATTGTATTTATTCTGTTGCGATTCGAAATCAGAACCCACTTTCATAAACGCCAGGTCTTGTTCGTCAGTTAAAAGGAAAGAAATCAGATAGGCTGTCAATATACTTTCGATATTTGTTCTTTTAAGTTCTAAAGCCTTGGGAAAGTATTAAGGTTAATCGATAGTGAAGCTTTTATAATGATTATTATGTTTCGCGGGCTGAAGGATTAAGTATTTAAGATAGTTAAAATTTTTAGGTTAATGATAGTTGTCTTGTTAGATGCTAAATTAAAATACATTCACAAGAGAACAAATTATATATGCAAACTAAAGTAAAAAGCCTGAATCCGGAGGGTATTTAAAATTTCGTACAAAACGAAATTACATTCCATACAATATATTTAAAAAGTATAATAATTTATTTCAATTATTAAATTAACAGTCAAATAATTTTAAATCTCAAACGTTATGTATAAGTAAGTTGAGCTTTTTCAAGTTTCATTTTTTTCTATATGAAGTTATACTGCAAACCTAGAACTGGAAAAATTTGAACTGGAAAACTTGAGATTTTTGACGAATTTCCACATTCTTTAGACCGAAAAAAATACATTTTTAGAATGGGACCTGTGTGTGTAGATGATGAATCCAAAACGTCTTTCAGCTAAAATAGTGAAAAATTGGAAATATGAACTTTATAGGTATTTTAGATATATTCTTATTAAATACGCGTATTGATTAGAAACGTCATTTTTTTTTCAAAACTGTATTTAAAACGGATAATTATTTATGAAAATTATATATGATATTCTTAACATCCAACTTCATTTCTAAAGCTTTATCTTAATTCGGCCCATAGTAACTTCATTCCAAAATATTCCGATTCCATTTCTCTACTTAATTAATTCAAGGAATGCTTTGTAAAGTTCTTTAGTCAGTAATTCTCACGGCGAGAGTGAACGATAAAAATTTCTGACTTAACAAATACTTTTTAAAAAGGTCCCCGTGTTTCCCTTATCATGCGATCGACGTGTGTCAGAAATCCCTATGAGCATCGCAATAATATATCGGCAGTATAAACAATATTTTCCCTATCAAGATATGTTATAAAAAATGAGGGAAAATTAATTTCTGTACTTTTCTGTCACATCTGCTTTCCCGAGCGGAGGAAGAATAAATCGAAATTAAAAATGAAAAGTCTTCTTCAATGTCTGTGAACCTGCCATCTGCTTCCAAAATCTCAAATCTTTATTTTATTATATATATATATATATATATATATATATATATATATATATATATAT
>JAPMOQ010012811.1:212485-266663 GCA_026543055.1 Argiope trifasciata
AAAATTATTACATTAGACTATTTTACATTAGAAAAATTATTACATTAGACTATTATTACACAGATTACATAAGAAAATATAATACATGTGAAGAGATTTAGATACGTGTGTTAGCAAAAGATAATTGAGAAAATAACTCATAAGATTTTTCATGCAAAACGCGATACTGTCTCACGCATAACTTTAGGTGAATAATGCTCATAATGGATGTCATTAAGTATAAATGATTTTTCAAAAGAGCGACATACTTTGAAGAAGCATTTTTTAAAAAATAATTAAATAGCAATAAAATAAAATATTATATTATATATATAATGAAAATGTACATGTGATAAAAGACTAAAAGAAACAGGTTTTGATTCTTATTTCTAAAATTACTCGAGCTCAAAAACGTAAGTACATAAGTTGCAGTAGTCTGCATTTCTACTCCAAACTTAAGAAAAATTTCATACTCCTTAAAAATCGCAATTCTTAAAGTTGATGTATAAAGATTTCATCTCCCTTTAACTGATGGTTACTAAGAAAATTTATGCTTGGACATCCTTTAACACTTGGCATGCGGGGAACATATTTTTACGTTTTTTGCAGTCTGTCATTGGAGCGCGGGTCACGTAAAAATACGTATTTAGTAGAAATTACGCTGCACGAGTAAGTTGGCGGCGAAATATACCCGTATGCCAAGTGAATTAAGAGTTCTCAGAAAATGTATCAGTTCGCCAAATACATTAGCATTTGAAAATACGCGCTTAGAACGCGCAATGAGTATTCAAACAATCACTTTTAACGAAAAAGTAGAGAAAATTTCGCAGTGATATCTAGGTGTCTCGGGCAAAGTGCCGTGGTTTCATTCAATGGGCGTTTGGGGTTTTTTAATATTGCTGGAGTTAATTTAAAGATAAACCAATTTTTACTTCGCATTACTCAATTCATGAGTTGTGTGAACTTATAGTTTCCTAACATGGCTCTCAAAACCCAATTTACACTATCTGAAAGAAAAAACTGCCTTATACAGGCGCATATTTAAGCAATTTGGGAGAACAGTGAACGAATATTATAAGGTTCATATTTTTTAATAAATTGGTAGACATTGGGAAACACTGATCAAGAGAATACATTTTAGTATGCTGATTAGATTATTTTTCAAACTTAATAACATTGAGAAAATGTATATATTTTTATTGATTCATCATATTCCATAATTTCATGGCATTCAAATTAGTATACACTATTATTTAAAAAGTCGATCGGTTTTTAAAAATGCATTGATAAATAAGCATATCATATTTAATTCAATAAAATGTTAATATAACTCGAATACTTGTATATAATTTGTATTTGTAACAAATTTATTTATTCAGCAATCAGATTAACAAATTAGCCAATTGACTTGCCATCACCCCAACCCTACTTTCTCTACTCAGCCACTGGTCCCAAGAAACTGTTAAGATAGAAATTTCTCGCAGGTCTTACTCTATCGCTTTAACTGCTCTATAAATTTGCTGAATCAATAATAATTTTATTTCCTAACTGGAAAAAATTCCATGTCCTTCCAAATAAGACTCGCAGAAAATTTTCTAAATTTTTTTTTTGCATTTGACCTTTAAATAGGTCGAACGGAATAGATAAAAAAAAATTCACAATATTTTCTAAAATGAAAATTTCAAATTATTTGCTAAAAATAATTTAAAAAAAAAAAGAATTTCTTTTGAAGAAAATTCTTCTTTCCTTGCTTTCATACATATATAAAATTTCCCAGACGAAGATTTTAAACTATTCTAAGGATCAACGATTTCTGTAAATTCCACAAAAAAGTGCTGCTGACTCAGAAGAATCAAATATAAATATTACCTTGCACTTAACTTACGTCTATCATTGATTAATAAAAAAAAAATTTGGAATTCTTTCCATTGACGTAAATTCTTTTACGATGTTTATACAGATGTTTATTAATAACTATTAAATTTTGAAGAAAGTTGTAGTAAAGAGCACATTTTTCTAAGTTCATGTTATTTATTACGGTATTAAAAGCGATTTTAAGTCGGTAAGATCTCGTTTAACAAAACTTCCAAGTCTCGTGTCAGATAAAAGCAATTCGAAAAATTTTGTTCTGCCAGAAGTGTATAGTTTTTTTGTTGCACTTTATTTTCGGTACCGCTATAATGAAATATTTTCTAAGTTAAAAGTTCTAATGAATATTTTCTAAGTTTACTTTGTGTACTCTGTATGATGAGCTATTTAAATAACTTAAAGCATGCTTTCACATAGTTTCTTCAGATTAAACATTACCGCTGCATCCTATTTGCTTCTAAGAAAAATACAATCAATGTAATAAACTAGATACAAACTTCACACAATCATTGTAATAAACTACATACAAACTTCAGACAATCATTGCAAAAAACTAGATGTAAATTTCATACATTGTAATAAACTATACACAAATTTCATACAATCATTGCAATAAACTAGAGGGAGTAGTCTCTCCAAAACCTTCTCGTACACCCTCTAATAACGATGCTATCCCAAAGAGCTCCTAGTATGGAATTAGCACACAAAAGTTACGAAGTATTAACTTTTGGTGTATATTTAGTTTTTTTAACTCTATCGTGTCATCCTTGCCAAGTATTTTGGCGATCAAACCCTGACATTCTGCTAATAATTTCCAAACATTTGTGTTTTAGACACGTGGATCACAAACGATTGAAATAAAATTTCATGAGAAAAAATAATTAAGTATTTTATACATAAAAACACATGAACATGTTCAATAATCTAGACAACCATTTTGACCTTAGATCATTTAATGTACGTATCTCAAGCAAGTTTCCGAAAAGAAATAATCTTGGTCGCATGAACTCCAACAACTGAAGAACAAACTTCATAAATAATGGACATCAAATTCGAAATGAGTCTCAAAGATATTTAAATTCATTCAGTAAAAGAAAAGGGTTAAATAATAAAATTCTACTTTTTCCTTTCAGAAGTAACTAAATCTAGGGTAATCAAAAATAAAATAAAACTAAAACCAAAGGTAATAAAGTTAAAGATAATTCTAATAATAAAGATAATTTTAAATAATTTCATCTCTTCTCACAAAATCCATAAAATCATAATCATAATCTACGACAATATTACGATTTTATTAATTTACTTTTAATGACAAATAGCCGAAAATTTTATTTGTAAACCATTCGAGAACATGCCGCACACCCTTAATCTTCACACGCACATCTATTTAAAACCACGAATCAAAATTTAAATAATCCGAATTCCACGACTGAAAAAAAAATTACAAAGTGACATTTACAATTAGAAATCCATTACATAAAACCATCTTTTTTTAACAAACAGACAAAAAAGCCACTTACTCTTTGAAATGAACTTCCATGTACTTCCCAAACCTGCTGGAATTGTCATTTCTGACTGTTTTGGCGTTCCCGAACGACTCCAGCAGAGGGTTGGCCTCCAAGATTTGTTCTGTTATGAGATTGCTGGGAGACTTGTTCACAGCCGCCAGGTACTGCATTATCAGCTTCGTACTTTCCGTTTTTCCCGCTCCGCTTTCGCCGCTGCAAAAAACAACGAATAATTGACCTCGTTAGATCGGAAGCACGGATTAAACGCCAATGAATGACCACCAATTAATGCGGCTCGTTTGTTATTGAGCACTTCCAGAGGACGCCGATGTTACGATTAATGAAGATTTTCCAATAAAGAAGATTGCCATGAAAAATTAATTTAGGTGGAAAATATGCATAAAGGTTAGGTTAAAATATAAAAATTTGGTGGGTTTTTTTTTCTGGAAATATGATTTGGCTCTCAAAATAGAGTTGATATATTATCTAATCTTAAGAAAAGTGGGCCGTTTCCTGTCTCATTTGTGTGATTAGAGCGTCGAAACACCAATCTTTGCGCTGAAAGATTGACATCGGTATGTCAGTAAATGAAGCATGGATTTGAATCAATGTAATTGTGAGAGGTGAATATATCCCATTCTGTCTGGAAGAAGCATTGTGAATGTATTGTCTGAAATCATTCATTCTGTTTTCATGTCAGACGCACTGAAATAGACGCGATGTTAACTTAACGGTTTGATGCAATTCGATATTTATTTTAGAAATAAGTAACGAGGGTGGTCACCCCAAAACTCTATTGCCTTTTTCCTACAAAATTTATCATGCCAGAGAGCGCTAGAAATGCCACTATCGAACAAAAATTATGAAATATTAACTTTTGGTATCGATTAAGAATTTGTACTGAATATATACTGTGTCATCTTTGCCGAATATTTTTGGTATCGATTAAATGTAATGTAGAATGATAACAATTTAGTATCGATATCGATTTAACTTTTGGTATCGATTAAGAATTTGTACTGAATATATTGTGTCATCCTTGGCGAGTATTTTGGCGATTAATCCCTGACATGCGGTTAATGGTATCCAAAATAAATTTGTGCTTCAGACATGTTTTTTTTAAATCAACCGAAACAAAAATTAGACATAAAATTGCACTCGTAGTCACCAAAATCCAGAATCAAATTTTATATATTTCATTCACTGTGTTTTTGAATTATCATGTTTACATGTTTTTGAAAGTATAGAACGTCAGATAGTCAACCTGTAGTTGTATTTGGTTCAAAATCTGATAGGTATCTACAATAGGGATTTGAAATCAATGGAGCGAATTTTATTTATTTAGCTCTTAATTTTGTAGTAGTATTTTTTTATACTCGGACACACGAACTTCCTCTGAATGGTATTTCCTCAAAATTTGATAGAAATCTATAAATTTGCTGTAAAGATCGTATACCCAATTTCAGCCTTGTATCTCAAATCGTTTGTGGTTTTTAGTCATAGACACTTTTGAATCTAAATTCAAACATTAGCTTTTAGTTGTTTACTTGGCAAATATGTAAAAGTAACGATAGAAATAGATAATAGCGAGAAAAACAGTCATAACAAAAATATGTATGTATGGAAATTATAATGCAATTCAAATAACCGTGGCCTTGGCCTTATTTAAAATACGTCCGAACAAAAAAATCAACATCCTTCCGACTTGTCAAAAAAATATTTTCTTCTAGGTACACAAATACGAGTTATTTGTGAAAAAATATTTTATAATTCAAGAATGGAAAATACAAAAGGATTAAAATTACAACACTTTAAAACGCAACAGATAGAAACACGTCAGAAAGCAGCAAAGATCAACGTACCTGATAACGACCACTTGATTTTCGTTATCCTTACTCATTTTCCCATAAGCTGAACTTCCTATGGCAAAGAGATGGCTGGAAAAAAAGTCGAAAAAACATATATATAATAAGTATTCAAGTATTATACATATAAATAAGTACATATTATATAACTATACATCTATAATACATATTATAGATATACATATTAATAAGTATTCAAGATTAAAACTGAAAGGAAAAAATGTTATTAAAAGTTATTTAAAACAAAGACATATTTATAATAAAGTGACCTGCTGTAATATTAATTATATGTAAGCAGTCATGGATTTACACATTTTATGATCTTGGGCAATGATTTGTTTCATAAATTGGTCCGTATTTGAATGCATTTTCAGCTTAATCGCAAATATATATTACTTTATTTCAGTAATGGTGTGAATATTTATATTCTTATTTATTTATTATTAGTCACTCACCTTAGGCAACCAGTTGGTTTCCCAGGGATATTGATTACATTTACATTATTTCAGTTAAATCTTTATTTATAGCTTAGTGCTTATGATTTTGCCAAAATGTTTGACATTAAAATTTAATTGTTATAGTTAAGTCTTATTTATAACGAATAGGAATCTTTCTATAGGAAACAATCCCATTATAACATAACTCTATTTAAAATGTCAATATGTTAATATATCAACTAAATTTCGCAATATTTTAATTTGACTGTTTTTTATTTGTTTCGATATTAAATAAAATTCTTTTTAGCTTTCAACATTGGACTTTTCACGTTTAAGTATTTGATTAAATAATGAAAATAGTTTGAGTCTCAGGGCAGCTGTTGTTAGAAATCAGGGGTCGGAGGGGTGAAAAAATGAAATCTACGATTGCAAATTTAGAGTTATCATGTGCAAATAATTTTTTAAGTCACTATTTGTCTTAATTAATTGAAGTCACCAACCGCTTTAAACCGGTTTGAAACAATCACGAGACGTCTCTATCGGTTTCAATCTCTCCCTCTCTCTGTGTATATCTATCTTTAAACTTTTATTTTCAATTTTTCTAGCAGGCAAACAAAGTTTTTGAGCTCGATCGACTTTGAGATGAAAAAACAACATCGTATTGACGCATGCGCCATCTGATACTTTCTTGATTGTTTCAAACCGCTTTAAAGTGGTTAATGACTTGAATAAATGAAGACAATTCGTAAGAATTTAGGGAATGAATCATTTGGAAATCGTGTTGTAACTTTAGTTGGCGATAAATTACTAAATGTGACAACCTTCTGCATTATTTTCCAATAACCTTAAGAGCGAAAAATGAATGCCTCTAGAGCCATAAATTGTCAATTTGTTGCCAACGCATTTAAGGCTTCAAAAATCTCATACCAAAATAACATGTTCTCACATGATAAAAAATACTTTTGAAATTTTCCAAAAATTCAGTAAAAATACGTGCTATTATTGAATAAATATCATTGAAAAGACTTTTTTCCTTTTACATTTTGAAAAAGTGTAAAATTTGTTTTTGAAAATAATATTTTCCAAAGTTGTCGCGGATAAACGCCAATATTCAGCTTAATTTTCAATTAAAATTTATAAAAAAAATCCTCCAAAGTATAGTTTCCCGAATTTGATAGTCGTAAGTCAAATGGTCTGGCCTGCAGAGTACCAACACAAACATCTTTATTATATGTAAAGATTTTTCATGGCTGAGGGGCATCAAGGTTTGCGCATTATAAGTCTTGCATTATAATATTAAGTACGCACACGCTAGTTGTTTATACTGTGATAATTAAATGACAATTCAAAGTATATAGCAACCTGGAAAATTATATACTTCATGAAGTATTAATATTATCGTAATGTTTTTATTTATTAGAATATGCTGTTTTTTACAAATTTATAGTTTATAAAACAGGCTAATAATAACTTTATTTTAAAATTTTGTAAATTTTCTTGCCATTTCCGACAATTTGCTTAGCCGGATATCCATTGCTGGCTGTACAAATCAATGGTATGTTTTCACAATCGAACGCAATAATTCTTTTTTGAATTATAATGTGTCAGTTTTCACTGAATTTACTTGGTACTTTGAAACTTACTCAAATTATTCAGGGATGAAGTATTTCCCCTGTTTGTACAAACAGACGTACAACGTTGCAATGATATCTGAATGATATTGGTCGGAATTCAGAAAGTTTGACGATATCCAGTAAATATCGTACTATGTTATGCTAATAAGGTCCGCTTTTAATATTTATCCTAACAAAGCAGGACTACCGGTTTAATATGCAACAGATCAATATACGTATTGATTTGATTTATTAACATAACATTCCATCTAATTGAACACGAGGCTCATATTAGGCCGAGCATTCAATTTGAGATCTATGATTAAATTCAGAAGACGATGTCTGAACTGGTCTGGCATTCTAACATAATATTCCAATGCACGAGCCTTACTTACATAAGGTAGTAAGCATCAATGGTAAAGAATTTCGAAAACGTTATATTTGGGTACTTAAGTCCAGATCATATTACCAGGTCTATTTATATTGCAGAATTTTAGCTAAATCGGTCTCTAATCTAGAAAGTGAAAATGCGTTATGCGGTGGTATGGAAATAGAAAGCTTATTCTCTACGGCTTTCGATTTAACAAGAAAATACTAGATTGATATCTTGTTGCATGCTTCTACAAATTTATCCAAAAAGGGAATTAAAAGCATTTTAATAATTTTGAATACACATTATAGCAAAATAAAAACCACCAGAAAAATACAAAAATATAACATATTAAATTTTTTAATATTATTATTTATATATTTAAAACTATGCGTACTTATATGTATATATTAAAATAAAAGATATTGAACACTCGATGATCATAAAAATAATTTTCAACATCTTTCATGCTATTTGAAGAAATTAAGTAAAATAAATTGATTTAATAATATTTATTCAGTTAACGTGTTTACATGACATCAAGAAAATTACCAAAGAAAAACATCAGAATCCTGAATGACATTTAGATAATAGCAATATGGGAAAATGTCATTTGCTGTTCTAACTTTCACTCCACACCAATATGAGAACATGCGGGTGCCTAAAGGATAGATACTATCCTGTTTCGCCTTTGTAGTATTAGTTAAGCGGAATATGAATTCCATATCATATATCCCATGTAAATTATTATATAACTATATTTTACCATATAATATGATTCACATTTATTATTTAGAATTTATACATGACGAATACATGATTCATAAGTACAATTTTTTTTTTAACTTTCAATATAATAAATATTGATGAGCTTAAAATATTCTGTTTCTTTAAAATTGCATGAAAATGATCCTATTCATATTAAAATCGAAAAACTTCCTCTTTAAACATACTAATATCTACCGGATATTTTTCATATATGCTTATTTAAATAACAGCTATTTAATGAAAAAGGCAAGAGAAATTAAATTCTCCTAAAGAGAATCCAAGATATTTAACTAAAGATAATTTTTATTTCAGATATTTACTATGATAATTAAAACTAAAAATTAAAGATAATTTTTATTTCCGATATTTATTTAATTTCTGTATTCAATATATACATTATGTTTTTAATGAATTAATTATTAATTAAAATTAAGTAGTATTAATTACGAAAATTAAATTGTTTAATGTATCTTATCTGAAATGATGAAGACCACAAACATTAAATAGAAAAAAACCTTTGATCTAGTTTTTATAGAAATTGATGTATATTAAATATATATATTTGTATATTTATAATCAATAATCGAGTTACCAAAAAAATCAATAACTAAACAACTATACTAAATAATTTAAGTTCCATTTTATAATTTTTAAATTGTAATTCACAAATAGCGATGATTTTCACAGCAGAACTAAATACTGAATGATTTAAAACCAAAATTGATTTTTTACGAAACACTGAAATACAAATTAATTTTAAGAAAGCCAAAACTGCTCTTGTAAAAAGCTTTTGGATAAACTATTTAAATTCTTAATAGACATAAATAATAAACCAAGATGTTAAAACAAGTAAATATAAAAATGTCAAACTTAATTTGAATGTTCAGAATAGTTGCTCAATACAACCAAGGTATTTTTATCAGCATTAAAAAAATGGAACAAATTTGACACAAAAAGTATTTTATTTACTTTGTTTAAATATATACAAAAGGCAAGCAGATAAACAAATAATTTTACCAAAACTAAAGAAGTTACATGACTAACGTAAATATTGAAAATAATTTGTTGGTAATATATGTACCAAAAACATAAATATGAGTTTTAAATCCAAGATAAAAAAACAAATTCCTTGATTAATGACATAACTTTTTGAAATTTTACTGAAAGCCAACATAAAAACTAAACAACAAAAATTTGAAACAGACGAATAACTTTAGTATTCTGAAAACCGCTTCTTATATCGGAGTCACAAGTATTTTTAACAAGGCAAAGAAAGAAGCCATTTAATTCTATTAGAGATACTAAAATTCCATTGATTCTACAATGTATTTCCTAAGCATATTCTTCATTTGAAGTTCCGAACTTGAAAAAAGATATAAAGATCCAATTCATAACATTTGCTCTCTGAAACTCAACTCACAATCAAATTGAAACAACGCTTAACATTAGAATCTTAAAAACCATTTCTATCAGAAGCAACTTTTTTAAAGCCAATAGTCATTAATATTAATAATGATGTAAATCCTTTATTGATAACATATATGTGCCCAATACTATACTTCATCTGATGTTCCAAACTTGGCAAAAATATAAAGGTCCAATTCATAACATTTGTTCACAGAAACCTTCTTCTATACATCCGACCACCCCGCCACCACTGAACGTAGCAGTATAGACATGATTTGTTGTGGTAGACTGCTAAGCTCACTGAAACCTAATTCACAATCAAATTGAAACGGCGCTTAACATTAGAATCTTGAAAATTGTTTCTAATATCAGTTGTAACTTTTTTTAGAACTCAATAAACATTAATATCATTAATGTTGTAAATCCTTTGCTGATAATATATGCATGCCTAGTACTATACTTCATATGATGTTCCAAATTTGATAAAAATATAAAGGTTCAATTCATAACATTTTCTCACTGAAACCTAACTCACAATCAAATTGAAACAAAGCTTAATATTAGAATCTCAAAAACCGTTTATAATATCAGATGCAACTTTTATTAGTCAAATATAAATAACATTAATGCTGTAAACCTTTTGTTGATTGTATATATATGCCCAATAATATAATTCATTTGATGTTCCAAAATACGGCAAAAATATAAAGGCCCAATTCATAACATTTGCTCACTGAAACTTAACTCACAAACCAATTGAAACAAAGCTTAATATTAGAATCTAAAAAACCATTTCTAATATCAGATGCAACTTTTATTAAAGTCAATGAGCATTAATATCATTAATGCTGTAAATCCTTTGCTCATAATATATATATGCTCAATACTATATTTCATCTGACGTTCCAAACTTGGCAAAAATATAAAAGGTCCAAATCATAACACTTATTCTCTGAAACCTTCTTCTTTACAGCCGACCACCCCACCACCACTGAACGTAGTATTATCAACAGGACTGTTGTGGTCGTTTATAATATCAGATGCAACTTTTATTAAAGTCAATAAGCATTAATATCATTTATGCTGTAAATCCTTTGTTGATAATATATATGTCCAATGTTATACTTCATCTGATGTTCCAAACTTGGCTAAAATATAAAGGTCCATTTCATAATATTTGCTCACTGAAACCTAACTCACAATCAAATTGAAACAGCAAGTAACATTTGAATCTTAACAACCGTTTATAATATCAGATGCAACTTTTATTAAAATCAATAAGTAGCCCTAATCAACAATAAGTAAGCTGTAAATCCTCCGTTGATAATATATATGTCCTACACTATTCTTCATTTGATATTCCAAACTTGGAAAAAATATAAAGATCTAATTCATAACATCCGCTCAATAAAACCTAACTTACAACCAAACACAAAAAAAAAACTTTTCACCAAAATAAACACTTTATATAAAAAAAGTCGCAAAAACGTACCCTTTCTGATAGTATAATTGTCTTTAATTGCTATTTCTTATCTGAATCGTCAACACCATTGCTTCAGACTTCTAGTGTAGCACGCAGGTAGGTTTGTTGGCGAGGGATGTCTTGGCGCACAATGTCAAGAGTGCGGGAAGGGACGGAAAAGTAAGTGAAAGCGGGCTGACCTCCTTACCCAGCTGACCAGAAGACCATCGCACGGATTCCGAATTAAGAGCCCAAATAAATAAGAGATGAGCGGAACAAAAGAAAGTGGGGGAAGTTTTTTGCATTTGTCGCATTGCTGTGTGCCAGCTATTATTCCGTTTCCCACGAAAAGTGCCCGCCTATCATTTACGCCGCCACAGTTGGTGGTTTGGCGACGGTGGGGAATGCTACTCTGTTTAAAAAGTGAAAATGTGACGCGTTTTGTCCCAAACGCCTTCAGACACTCTTAGTGTTATGGCCACTGATCCGATGAAATGCCTTTGGGTTATGAAACGGGATCTCTTTAAGCAGTGATAAATTGGATATTTATGTGGAGTGAAATGCTTTAAGAAGGCAGATTAAGACGCGAGCTACGGTAAAAAATCTGCATAGATAAAAGCTTCTGAAACCTAATTATGTTATTTGCATTGTTTCGAGTACTTTTTAACTATTATTGTGTCAAGGGCTGAATTTTCATCAATTAACATGCCATGGTAGAACAATTTCCTGTCTAAATATTTACTTCCTCGAGTTTTTAGAGTGAAATTAGCATTTTGAAAGTCATGTACACCAAATACGCATGATTATCAACATATTATTGTTAAAATTGAAGATAAATATTGTTGGTACAAGGTGAGAACTTTGCTTTTATTTACTATTTATAACATGTGTCTTTTCCGAAATTTTAAAAATTACCATTGTGAGTGACCGCCCTTAGTGACCATAGGGGCGTTAAAATTTTAATTCTGTCAGGGTAGACTATTAAAGTCAATAAACTATGCCAATTAAGTTAAACTAAATTTAATGACATAAAAGGACACGATTTACAAGAGGATAAAACTGTTTAGGACAATAACATTTAGCATATATGAGTTAAAATAGTACCCGGGGATTACATGTTTTACGCTCGCTTCCAAGACTTGGACTGATTGTTCATGGCAGCGGTTGTTAGAGGGCAAATGAAACAGATACGGTTTCACTATTCTAAAATCCATACATCAAGTATGAATGAAAAAAATTGCAAGAACCAGACTGGATTCAGTATTTTTGCTGACGATATAATGTAACAATTATAAAATTTCGTAAAAGACTGACATTTTGATGTCTGTCAATAATTAATTTTATATTACCCTTTACCTTTTTAATCACAATATTTATGTTGCAATTATAATAATTTTAACTAAATTACTCCTTCTGTTACTACTCCTTAAGCCATAATCCCGATTGCGAGTTTTCCCATCTCCAATAGAAACTGAGCTATGTAGATTTTTCCTCTTGTTACAGACCACATGATGGTGCAAAATTAATATAAGTGCATATTTCTAGGGTATTGCTAGTTTCCAGTTTTTTCTATGTAAATATAGTCATTTATAACATCTTTGTTATCTATTAATTAAATTATTGTCTATTAATTCGTCATTGTTCTGCTAAATAATTAAATTATTGTCTAATAATTCGTAATTGTTCTGTTAAATAATTAAATTATTGTCTATTAATTCGTCATTGTTCTGTTAAATAATTAAATTATTGTCTATTAATTCGTAATTGTTCTGTTAAATAATTAAATAATTGTTTATTCGTCATTTTTCTATAAAATAATTAAATTATTGTTTATTAATTCGTCATTTTTCTATTCAATAATTAAATTGTTTATCAATTCGTCATTTTTCTATTCAATAATTTAATTATTTTCTATTATTTCGTCATTGTCTAATACATAATTAAACTCTTGTCAATTAATTCGTTATTGTCTACTACAGAATTAAATTATTGTCAATTAATTATTCATCATTGTCTAATACATAATTAAATTATTGTCAGTTAATTCTTCATTGTCTATTAAATAATTAAACTGTAGTCAACTAATTCGCCATTGTTTATTAAATAATTAAACTATTGTCAATTAATTCTTGTTGTCTATTAAATAATTAACAAATATCAACTGTGCGTTTGCAATTAAGATATTATATTCTAGCAAAGACAACAAGCCAATCCATCTGCAGACTTCAAGCGACTCTAAAAAAATATCGATGCTTCTAATCTAGATTTTCGGATTTTAATAACTACAAATTCATAAAAGTAATACAGAGAATTTATCAACATGAATTGTACCAACAATAATTATCAGTGAATTATTGTTCAATAGCTTTATGTAGGACAAACAAGCAACAGATTATCACCCCTGTACATAGATTAGGGAAATAAAAAGATTAAGCCGAAATTACCGAATTATGAAAATGATAATTATTGCCATCTATATGTTAATATAATGACTCAGCAAATATGCTAAAATACATAACAAAAAATCACTAATTAATAAGAATGGTGCATAAATTATTTGCAACGTACGAAATATATTCAAAATAGTGATCAAATATACAAGATAAGAGTTATATACTAATATAAATTAGATATAATTTTTTTAAAAAATGGATATTTCATTATATTAATTATTACACAATTAGATGTTAATTATTTTACATTTCTCATTTAATTAGACATTAATTGTTCTCGATAACAAAATTGTGTTGAAACGCATTTTAAAAAAGCATGAGAAGACAATATTGATATAATCAAGGAATTTAATTTCTTTTCATTTTTATGAATGGCATCAAAGAAACTAGTTTGTTTAGACAAAATAATGCTACATATTCTTATTGAAAAAGGAACCTTCTTTCCCTGGTTTCTGATACTAAATTTAAAAAAAAACAATTTAGAGGCGATTTAGACACGTATTTAATGAACCTTTGTTACAGAATAATAAGATAAACAGTTTCAAGAGACTAGACATGCTTTGCATCAAAGGGACACAGGTCTAATTTCCTTGATGAAGCATTCTCAAAACGGTGCAATGGATTGTTGCAAATGACCACTTTCATAACTTCCACATTCTTTCGATATCTTAACATTCAATTTTTTTTTTCTGGTGAAACTAGAAAGACGGAGATATTTTTCAGTAACGAAAAATTAATAAATTGCGTTATTACAAATCGCTCGTCTAGCAGCATATTATATTATATATATATATATATATATATATATATATATATATATATATATATTATATATATATATATAGCATGCTATTAAATTATTAAATAATATTGTTGGATAATAGAATAATACAACTTCGCCCAATATTGTAAGTTACTGGTGGATACTGAATAATATATTGCACAATGTTGCCGGATATTGAATAATATAATATCGCACAATATTGTGTGGGATATTGATATATTTAATTTCGCCCAATATTGCTGGCTAATAAATATATACTGCACAATAATTTTGGATATCGAATAATATGATAAAATATTGTGCAACAAGTTATACTACCCGAGCATTGTTGGAGCATATTAATATAAAAATTTGATGAATATAATTCAGTAAGACTTTTCCTTATCTTTTATTTTTTATTATTCATAACAGATTTTAACCCGAGAATAATTTATCAGCAATTCGTGTATAATAAATTAAATTCATCATGCAAGTACAAAATATATAAAAGAAGAATTTTTATTATCTCTGATGTCTGGTAAGATCACTTTATTTAAAAACAAACTTAAACAGAGCATTCTAAATTCGATTCTTAATTTTAAGAAGTAAAAATGCAAGTTTCTGATGTATTTAGGAAGAAAAGGCATTCCTTTTCCATACTTACGGTGGCAAAGTCCCTAAAATTTGACCTTCGTATTTTTTTACCATCTCCAAGCCATAGATGTCGAACATCTTGTAAGGATTGACGGCCACTAAAATACTACCCGTATATGTCTGAAAGAAAATCAAAATTGTGTGAGAAACATAAAACTTCAAAATCTTATATATTTAATATGTTAATGCTGAAATCCACAAGGTATTTTTTAAAAATCCAATTAATTAAAATCAATAATTTTAATTCAATTCTAGCATTAAAATGAATATTTAAAAAGATAAATTTCTTACAAACAGCTATTTTGAGCTTAAATATTTGAATACATAATTTTTAGCTCACATTCTGTTTCAGACATTCATTTCCCAAGATAAGACATTCCATTTTAAATATGTCAGGAATATGCAAGTAAAATTCAGATATTAAAAAACTGAATACACAGTTTTTAATAGATTATCTTAGTTATATTAACGTCCCGTTTAAAGCAACGCGAGGGCTATTTTGGGACGGACGTCGTCATTTTGAACCACGATCAGATGACGAGGACGACACCTGAACTGTCACCCCCCTCTCCACATTTTACCACACCAGTGGGAGGACGTTTAGCATGACAGATTTAACGTGGCAGAGACCCCCTCACACGACGGTTCTTTGGTAGAATCGAGTCTCGAACCTGAAACCCTCCAGTTCCAAAGCCGACACCTTACCACCTGGCCACCGCAGCCCCCACAGTTTTTAATATCATTGTGCAAGGTGATTTTTTTAAACTTTTTTCTGCACGTAGTATAGAGAAAGTATAAGAATCATCAAGAAATTCGAACTCGCGATTTTGAAGAATCTCCACGTTTTAGACCCGGTTCGATCCTCCATGCTCCAACTATATATTTTTGGAAAATGTCTGTCTGCTGTCTGTGACAAAGGCAACTCAAAAACGCTTTGATCTCGACGAATGAAATTTGGCATATATTCTTTATACAAAATTTGCAGCTTTCTATCAAATGTTTTTACTTAAACTTGCCAAACTGTCGCATAGAGGAAATCTGACAGTTCGATTGTACGTATATAATATGAATATTATTTATTTACGAAGTATTAAACTATATTCGAATAGAATATAATACTGTAGAATATAATTTATTTGCACAAAACAAAGAGAGTTACATGGATAAAATTCCATACACAGAATTAAAGTCTATAGTCTACATACATTTCAAATTTAGAGCCAAATCCAACAACGGATTGGCTGTCTGCAAGTCCGTAATTCCAGACGGATGCGATAATTCAATAATTCACAATTGCGATGCACACAAATGCGATAATTCCCAAGCGCAGTGGTTTAAATATATCAAACATGATATGGGAGTTTGTGATACAAATGTAATTCTGTGTCAAATTTCGGTTTTAATAAGGGTGTGAAAAACACGTTTAAATCAAATATACAATTTTCTGATGCTATTAATAGTAATACAAATATTAATCGCCAAAAAAGTTCGCCAAGGATGACACGATAAAATCAGTGAAAATGCCAAATTCAAGACAAAGGATGGTATTTCGTAACTATTGTACGCTAGTGCCGTTCAAGGCGTTCTTTAGAATAGCATGTTTATTAGAAAACATGCGAGAAGGTTTTGGGGATACCACTCCCATTGGTTTGTTTATTTGTAAAGCATCATGCTCAGAAGTTTAAAGTAATATTTACTTTTGTTACCATTTAAAAGATTTATTTTGTGTTTCAGCATTAAGAGGTTTCTTTGTACTTATCAATACGATTGTTTTTATTAAGAGAACTGAAAGGAAAAGAGGCGGTCGAGACTGAAAAACAAACACCCAAGTGAGAACAATGATTTAATAATAATGACTCATAAGAAAAAATTAAATGATATTGAATCAACCTTGAACAACAAGAGGCTGCTTCAAGTACGGACGTGATGTTTTTCATGAAATGGTTAGAGTGTTTAAGGTATCTGTCTACGTTGAAAACTCTGGTTATTGAACATCGGTGATTTTTTTTAATTTTATTCCTTTCAGTTCAGACTTTCCTCTTTCGAAAACAGCTCAACTTTTCTAGGAAAAGGAAGGCTTGACCTACCATCCAGGGTCACATAATTTTTAAACTAAAATTTGTCTTTAATTTCAATTTTTTTAAAAACACTAATTTTCGTAAAATTTCTCCACCGTTAACATGACATCTCAAAAACTAATAGAGGTATTTACACAAAAGTTTCAGCGTGTATTGAAAATGATATCGGCAATGAAATGAACCAAAAGTTTAGCTGTTGGTGAAATACTTTTCCACTGATAGGTGTTTTTAGAAGAATTAAGCTGTAAATTTATGGTAAAAAAGCATATATGCGCTAATTTGTACCCATAACTTCTTGGCATCTGAATATTTTTCTTAGATCTTGGTTCATTTCGTTCATCATTATATTCTATAGCTTGTGTGCAAAGAAATATAGGATGGTTGCATTACCATTTTGTGTAGAATGTTAGCCGTTTTGGTTCAATTTCATTAAAATTTACTACAAATTTTCGAATTTCCCAAAATATATTATATTTTCAAGTAATTTATTTGTATTTATAGTGTTTATAATTGACAATACATCTAAAAATCATAAAGTTTTTTTAAAAATCCATTTAAAAAAATATTTCATTCGAACGGAGTCAGATACCTTAAAGAAGCACTTGGCTCAGCTACCTTATTACTTTCTCGTATACGTAGCATAGAAAAAGTATAAAAATTGCTTTTATAAAAATTCAAATTCGAGATTTAGACGAATCTTAACATTTTAGACTTTCCTGAGTAAGAAAAAGTCATTTTTGGAAATCATCTGTCTGTGACAAAGATAATTCAACAGCGCTTTCAGTTCAAAAGTTAAATCTTTTTGGTGCTGTCTTCAAAAAAACATTTACAGGTTTGTATGAAAGCTTAGGTAAAATCTGTTCAAAGAACGTCAGGTTGTTCCAATAAAAAAATTATAATAATAGCAGTCGACCACAGCAAATCCTGTCGATACTGCTACGTTCAATGGTGGCGGGGTGGTCGGCTATATGGAAGAAGGCTGTTTCAATATAAGTTAACACGATTATTACAAAACGAAGAGAACTAGATTGAAAAAATTCAGTACGCAGATTTAATATCTATAGCGCAGTCAACTATCAAATTCTTATTCAAATCTAACAGATTGTTTGTCTGTCGGTAAGTAATGTACATGTTAACACGTTAATTCAAAAACACAGCCAGTTAAATGTATCAGATTTTGTAACTGCATGTGCAATTGTGTAAAAGTTTTGTTTGTTTTGATAACCAACCAGACTCAAACGCTAATCGATGTTTTGGATACTTTTAACGCATGCCAGGGATTAACGCCTAATAACTCGCCAAGGATGATGCGATAGTTTAAGTAATTACACACCAAAAGTTAAAATGAACGCCAATGCCATGCAAGTGCTTTGTATGGCATGACAAGATTATTAAAGATAAGTAAGAATGTTTTGATTAAGTTACTCACTCCAGTTTAGAAATTTTTTTTTCGTTATAATAACTAATTTAAAAAAAATTATTTTAATAAGATAAATCTAGATAATTGGTTTGTAAATAACAACTGTGTTCTTTTATTTGGAAGTATAGCAGCACATGACAAAAAATATTACATGCAATGCATATTGCCGCATTGAGACGAAACATTGCCGGGTCTGCATAGCTGAGAGGTTATGACGCTGGATTCATAGTCAGGAAGTCATGTGTTCGAATCCCAGTAGACTTAAAATTTAAGAATTTTTCCTTTATTTCGCGTTCCAGAAGATTCTGGACCTTTCTTTAATTTATCATATAAGTTCTCTGGACTTTTCTTACTGTTTCCAGAAAGGTATTCTGGAACTTTCCCTACTTGTGAAGCTGAAGATCGCTCAATCACAGTCTTTTTAGTTCAGAGCTGAGCTAATCAATTGATTTAACTCTACTTCCTGTGTCTTCAGGAGTTCTATCTACGTGACAATATGATATATTTCAGATAAAAAATGCTTTATTTTACATAATAATTTATTTAAAAGAAAATTATCATGTCCCGTATCTATTTATCTGAAATTTATTATTATCTGATTATATGTGTCTATTTTTGTTGGAAATTGTACATTATACTAGATATCTGCCAGTATTGGATATTATACTTCATATTATGGCTCATATTTTAAGGAGGTACAATATCGCATTTTATTAATTTCACCCTATTTATCAATCTAGTATTGATTTCGGGACAAAATCAAGGGATATCTTTTTATGAGGAGAATATAGTATCTATATAGTGAGCTAAAAGTATCAATTTATCAATCTAATTATGAAATAATAATGAACTGATTTTCTAGATTAATGTTAAACTATCAGTTTGGAACAAAGGTGACATTTACATACTTCATAATTTGAATACAAAACTAAACAATTAAAATGACTTTAAAATATAGTTTAATTATGTGTTTTTTGTTTAATTTACTAAGCTTTCTAATAAGTAGGAATATATATAACTAACTTCACTCTAAAAATTAACTTTATGGCGCATAATTAACATCATTTTAAAAATATTCCCTTATTTCCTGATCCGATTCCACGTTATCTACTAAATTAATTCAAGAAATGCTTTGTAAGTACGTTTAGCCTGCGATTCCCACGATGTGAGAGATTGATAAAAAGTTACTGACTTAAATAGTTTTATAAAAAGATCCCTGTGTTTCCCCTGCTTTGAGAGTCATATGTTCAGAAATCCCCATGAGGAACTTGATAGTATGTCTATAAGCACTGTAAAAAAAGATTTTCCCCATCAATTTAAAATATCTTTTTGCTATCTAAGCCGGGATAAAATATTTGAGAGCTTTCCCCATTACTCGGTCTTGCGTTCTGTGTTGTGTCGTGTGTTCGCCGTTCCGTCATTTGTTCATAAACATGCCTGCTTTTTTGTAATGAAATAAAATGGCGTAACAACATCAAAATCTTATATTATATAAAATCATAAAATTATTAAAACGATTAAAACCCGTTTTCTGGTCAACAAAAATTAAAATGAAACCAACTAGGTCGAAATCAAATTAAAACTCAATTCGGAATTAAACGCTAAAAGTTCACAAAATGAAAGGTAACTAAAATAGAACCAAATAATGAAAAATCCAAATTACTATAATTAATAGAATTATGTAAATGAAACATAAACTTCACTAACCACGAAAACGAAACCAAAACCGGAATCGAAACTAAAAATCATTACGGATTCAAACAAGTTTAAGAATTAAAAAAAAGTTTTTAGTTTTTAAATCAATCATTGTATTAGGTGAGCGCAAATGCAGCTACAACTGAAATACAAATGAATCTAAATTAATCAACAAAATAAGCCAAGCAAAAAGGAACACAACCGAATCAAAACTATAACCAATAGACTATATTATATATTATATAAGCTAAGTTAATCGTAAATTTACAGTACTGACAGACATACTATCAAGTTTCTCATGGGGATTACTGAACCTTTCTATTGTATTCCTTTTAACTTAGCTTATATTGTTAACTTAGATTCATCTGTATTTTAGTTGTAGCTGCATTTGCGCTCACTAAATACGATTTTTTTTTTTTTAATTTTAAACTTGTTCGAATTCGAAATAATTTTTAGTTTCGTTTACTCAATTATATTAATTTAGATTTGTTTCATAAATAAGTTTTATTGCATTTACATTTCATTTTTGTGACCTTTTTGTTGTTTAATTGCGAATTAAATTTTAATTTCGATTTCGACACAATTAGTTTCGATTTAATCTGTGTTGTCTCAGGAAAGGGGTTTTGATTATTTTAATGCCTTTATAGTTGTTTATATATATATATATAACGTAATAATTTGCTGAACATTGATTGATGTGCAGGAACATAACAGTCAAAATTCAACTGAATGCTTCGACTGACATACATAATTTTGTAGGCTAATAAAATCAATTTAATTCTTATGTAAGGAAACAACTCATAAATAAATAATGAAACGAAACTCATCAAATGGTAGATCATCGATAAAAATTCTGTAATAAGACATCTTAAAGTAAACAGTACATTGAAAATAAATAATTTATGAAAGTAATTTATAACTGAGAGTAATTTCTTCCTCTTATTGATTACTAAGTCGTCATGCCAACTGTTTCTAATACCATTATTTGAACGGTTGACCCATGTATAATCAAATTATACGTAAAGCTACAAAGGCAACAAATACCCAATCCTGAATATTATACCTACAAGAGTTCTCTTTTTTTGTAGGTATTCGTGTTAGACTCGTGATTTTTATTTCTTTTTTTTTTTCATTCATGTACACTCATATATTTAAAAACCCAAATATCACTTTTTAAATTCATACCTATGAACAAAATAATAATAAATTATTCAAAAAATACATTTCTATATTTCAAAGTGAACATTTTTAATTATTCATTGTTTGTTTTCAAAATGTTATTAATCCACTGAATTAAGTGTTTAATCCAGAAGATTCCATTCAAATTATGAGTTTATGTTTCGCCGGATTAAATTCCAGGAGTGTGTTGTCATGACGATCCCGTTTGACTCGCATTTGTTTCCACTAACATTTTTTATGACATTCATATTTGGTCCAGACTTGTCATGACGAGTCAAACTCGTCCAAGTGCGTCAAGGGGTTGACTTGCACCAGGCTCACATACAAGGTAAATCGCTAGAAGAATCGAGTCTCTAACAAGGATTCTTCCGGTCTTTAAAATTGGGACTTAAGGTATTCTATAACGGTCGAAGGAAAAATTTCGAAAAATTGGATTTTTTAGAAATTATTTATGGTTTTTAGATGTATTGTCAATAATAAACACTACACAAACAAAAAAAAATATTTGAATATATAACATATTTTGAGAAATGAGAATATTTGTAGTAAATTTTAAAGAAATTTAACCAAAACGACTTACACTCTATGTAAAATTATAATGCAGTAATTCTATTTGGCTTTATGCAGAAATCAAAGAATACAATGATGATTAAAATGAACCAAAATTTAAGAAAAAAATTTTAATGCAGTTTTTGTGGGTAAAAATATGCGCATTTATGCATTTTTACCATAAATTACAGCTTAATTTTTTTAAAATCACCCATAAATGAAAAAGTATTTCACCAGCAATAAAACTTTTGGTTCATTTCTTTGATCATATTATTTGAAAAATAAACGCTGAAAATTTTATGTCAATACCTCGATTAGTTTTGGGGATATTATGCTAACGGTGGAAAATTTTTATGAAAATTAAAGTTTTGGGGAAATTGAAGCTAAAGACAAATTTTAGTTGAAAAATATGTGACACGGGATGATAGGTCAGGCCTTCCTTTTCTTTGAAAAGCTAAACTGCTTTGGGAAGAGAAAAGTCTGAACTACAAAAAATATTGAGAATTTTTAAAAAATCACCAATGTGGACGATAATCATTACGACGTAGTCGGATACCTCAACATTAAATCTCGCTGTAACCAACCTAAATTTTAAGTTTACATTAATTAAACCATTAATAAGGTCAATTTAGAGTGGACATAGTTATTCGAGGCGCTTAAATCGATTCTGCTAAGGTAAATCAAAGGACATTTTATACATATGGTCGCTTTTAAAAAAAATAGTATAGGTGTTTATGAGATTTAATTATTTTTTATTTTGATTTAATTAATTATTTTATTTGGTTCCTTTTTATTCTTGTGTACTTATTCATATGTATAAATGAATGCTGAACATAGATGGGGGTCAAGGGTTTCAAGGGTTGGGGCGCACAATGCCCTAACCCTTGAAGATGTTAGGAATGTGAGGGGAGCGCTGTTGGGATTTTTTTTTTGTACACAACCATACCCGGTGTTGTTGAAACTGGTGCAGGCAGGCAGGCACCCGCTCGCTCTCCGATGGCGGCAAAAAGTATGATTTGTTCGCTCGTTGTTAGCAGCACTTTCTATATTTCAATATATATGTGTGTTTCCCTGTATATCTATGATCGTTGTCCATATTTTGTATATTTGTGTGTGTGTGTGAAAATAAACAAGAAAAAGTAAAGAATTTTTCCTTGGGTTCAATGCACACACATCCTGCACTACATAAAAACAATAGGAAATGCTAAGCATACTGTAATAGACAATTGTATTTTGTTTATCTATTCCTAGATGGCATTGTCCAATGAACTTCGTAATATCGTCATGCAGATGTAACAAATACATATTTGTCACAATTGGGATAAAAAGTTAAAGTTAAGTTCATGTTCACTAAATAATAAACAATTATGTAAAAAAGTTTTGTAATAAATATACATGACAATTCCTGGAATACATATTTTTCTGTTCTTCATTCTGACCTTCAGCTCTAATTTATGCATGAAATTCACGTAGTTCATTCACAGATTATAATTATCTTATTACTTTAGATCATGTTAGTTAAAATTACGCAACATCTTATCAGTTCATATATATTCAGTCAAGTTTATTTGTTTCCTAAAAATATATTCATGTGTGAAAAAAATGAGGAAAATAACACTCCACAACAGCTGAATCATACACGGGACAGGAAGTATCTTCAAACCTGGAGATGATGTATTACGAATCCTCTGAGAAATTTTCCAATGATCTGTTTATTTTTTCTAGAGTTCGTCACCGTATCGTTTGCGATACAGGAATCACGGTTCCCGCGAATCGTCTGTGACGAATACTAAGCAGACGATATGAAAATCGTGTTTATCCATGGTTGGTTTTTGTCAGAATGAATCCGGCAACAATCCGATAAAGTTTTGGAACTGTTGCACAGAATCCGTTTGATGTTGCATAAAAGATTTGATATTATCTAAATTCATGGATTTACGAAAACCATTTAATAAATAGTTGAATGAACCAAATCTGTACGGGGTTTGTTTAAAACTGTTTTTGTTAAGGTATTTAGGGATATTTTGTCCGATTTCCTGTAGAGTGTGTGATAAAATATTGTTATGTTAAAGAAGTTACTTTCGAAGCACTTTGAAAATTCTATTATGACAGATTATATTATTTATTGCATTATCGATTATATTATTATTTATTGCATTATCGATTATATTATTATTTGTAGCATCATTGATTATATTATTATTTGTAGCATTATTAATTATATTATTATTTGTAGCATTATTGATTATATTATTATTTGTAGCATTATTGATTATATTATTATTTGTAGCATTATTGATTATATTATTATTTGTAGCATTATTGATTATATTATTATTTGTAGCATTATTGATCATATCATTGTTTATTGCATTTTTGATTATATCCTCATTATTATTGATTGTATTGATTATATTATTATTCCATTATAATTAATTATATAATAATTGATCTTATTTTTTATGTGTATAATCTATAAACAAATCAAGTAAGAATTTTTTTTAATTACGAAACCGTACAATCATTATTCAGAACAATTTAGCATTCTATGAAAATTCGTCGATTCTAAATATTCCTAATTAAAAATGTTTCCACATAGTATCTTAATAATATGAAATCAGCAGTTTGTTAATTATTTAACCTCAAATTCTAACAAGCTGCACTTCGATACCTTTTTTACCTCTTATCTTATAACCGCTCTTTCTGCATATAGATTGTGTCTATAAATGTTTGAGTGTTCATAGACTAAAAAAAAAATCTACTTGCCTAATTTATACAGGGTTTTACGAAAATAATTAATGCAGTCTTAATGGAGAATGTTTAAAGCTATTGAAACCCTCAATTTATCCAGTAATAAGAAAGTTGAGTTTAATAACATAATATCAGTATTACGTTATTAACAAAATAATTAACATAATATCAGAATTTAAATGCAGATGAAGGCACAAGATAGTATCTTTCACATTAATCAGAAATAATTTCGCGCATACTTAGAGATAAGTTAAGAGTACATTTAATAAGTTGAATACAAAAGAATAATTATGCAATTCAAAAAAATTTCTAAATACAATAGAATCAAATTTCTAAATACAATAACTGATACGAAACTTCCAATTGTTTATATTTCATCTATAAATGTACGAAAATCTAGCCATGCTACGGCATCGTGGGTCTCACTCGTATTCTATAAGATATCTTGTACATCAAGCAGAGGAGTGTATGTATTGAGAACAGAATAGATGTCATAAAAATGGCAAAATATCAAATAAATAGCTTTACATGCAGGGGGAGAGAAAAAACAATTTAGCTCTTTTAATTAAAATTATAACATTTTTAGATAAAAATGAATCTTTAAAGAATAAAAAAAAAAGTTATGCCTAATAAACATTTCTAAAGCCTTTTGTTAAAAACCACACATTCGAACTCAGAAAAACAGTAGAAGGCCAACAGGATAACTGCCAATTTATTTTCAAAATATTTTAAAATAAAAGAACATTAAAATTCAGAAAAGTTTTTTTAATCCACCGAATTTTTTCTTTTTCTAATTCAATAAAAAACAAAATAATAAAAGAATAGAATTTGTAATTGGCATTGCGATCATTTCATTGCAATTATTGTTTTAAATCAGGAAACCAACTTTCTCCTTCACACTGCAGCATTTATATATATTCGATCCATAAACTCTTTGGATCGCTAGCAGCTGTTTAGAATAAGACCTAATCTATTTAAGTTTTTTATAATGGTGTCAGACTTGCTTCAGTGGTTTCCATTTCATTGAAAATTACTAGTTTGTTCTACTTAATCTATAGTGAATAGTTTTCTGTTAATAGTGTGGCCATCAAATGTTAGTAATTTATGTCTTGCAAAAATATCAGATGTAAAACTTTTTTAATTAAATTTTTCATTCTAAAGACAATTTAAGCATGTTTTTTTAATTACGTGTTTCATTATTTTTTCCTTTTTTTAAATGATTATTTCAATATAAAAAGAAGAAAATTCAATGAATTATACCTTGGATTATTCCTTATATTTCAAAAGTAATCATACATAATTAATTTTAAAAAATATATGTTAAAATTTCATTTCAATTAATATTAATTCGAAAATGAGCATATTCGAGATTTAAATAAGAAATTCAAAACATCGAATATTAGATGCTTTTAACTTGATGAAAATTTTCAACTAACTTTTCAACTAACAACAACTAACATTTATTTTTATTTCAGAAATTCTTGAAATTTCTCAATGTTTGATAAAATCTGTTTTCTGTTGTAAAAATCGTCTGCTTTAATCATTTTCCGTTTTAAAACTCGTCTTCTTTAGCTTAAATGAAAAAAATGATAAAGTTGTTATATTCAAACCACATAATTTTAAGATGGAATATGTTTGCAATCTAAATGCAACAAGAACAAATGATATTTGATGGATTAGTTTCCACTGCAACTTCCTGCTCCTATAGAAGCGGTTTTTTTGCTTGTATCACGAACATAAATAAAACGATGAGTCAATCGTAACAGCAAAAATAAACAAAGCACATAAAAAAGAACACGAATAAACATTCTGCTTGACAATCATAAATGGAATCTATTGTGACGCAATGTATTCTGATGACACGACACGTCACGTTACCTTAAAAACAGATTTCTATTGGCTGCTATTCAAATACTAATGCGAACAAGGTTGAGAACTTATTATGGCTTCTAAGCGTTCTTTTTTTTTTTTTCCTTCTTTTTTCGGCCTTTGTAGTTAACGAAAAAAAGAAAACCGTTTTTAATTGGACGAAACAACGTACTAAAATTTTCTCGTGATATTACAAGCACGCGAATGCTTTGCCAACGAAGATAAAATAAATAATAATAGGTGTTAAATCAAAACGGCAAATAGTGCTTGTACTTCCGGATAATTGCCCTATCACCTGAATAAAGAGAAGCGGAAATCGTTCGAATGATACATTTTTTTTTGCTTGCTTTTTCAAAATGGCGGTACATTTTTTTTTTTCACTAATGAACAACTAAAGCGTATCAAGGAAAGTATAATCCATGGAATGTGAACAGGTAGAGAAAAAAAAAAGGATTAATGGCAGAAACTAGGTAATTGCGGACATTAAAAAAATGAGTACTTACATATATCATTTCCTTGTCATAACGAATTTTTAAATTCCAAAGAAGAGATGCTTCATTAAGATCTCTGAAATAAAATAAGGTTATGGATTAAAATTATTTTTTATTGGTTTAAGAAATCAAGAACCACAAACTTTATAAACATGTTTAATAAAGTATTAAAAACATTTTAACCAGATTATACTACAAAATGATACAATACCTGAAAATATGGAAAATGTCATAGTAATTACTAAACAATATTATGATAAAAATAATTTTAACAAGTGTATAACTGAATGCAGTTAATAGAAACATTGAATATCTCTTAAAATATTTTAAACTTTATTGAATCCAATGATTTATAGTAAAAAGTTATTTTGATGTAAATAAAATCGTTGTAACTATAGAAGTTCCTCATCCGCTTTTAAAAATTTGGGCCAAATTCATCGAAATTTTACCGTGTTTTATTCAAATTTATTTGTCAGCTTTTCAAAGTAGAAATATTAAATACTTAATTAGAAGTTGAGAAAAATTGTCTTTTTTATTCTTTGCACGACTTTATCACTGCTATTTTAAAATTTGACATACTTTAATACGCTTTTTGACAGCGCTTTTTTAATGCGTTTTTTTTATAATTTGCTGATCAAATTGCACAGCGTTGCACTATTCACTGGTGTGGGAAATATGAATTATTTGTCATTTATAAAACAATTATTCATTATTTATGTACGATTTTTATAAAATGGTATAGTGTTTAAACCTGTTCTTTCATTAAACTATAAATTTTTATAACAGTATAAAGAAAACGGCAGTATATAAATAAGTAAATTAAATAATCTATACTTACAATAAAGCTCAATGTGTGTGCGTGTGTGTGTTGGCGCTCAACAGGTCAGACCGTTGGACCTACAGCTACCAAATTTGGTACATGTATACCTTGGAGGTCCAGAATGTGCACCTCGGAGCCCTTTTTTCGAATTTTTAATTAAAATTTCGATTAATTAAAATTTAAGCGAAATTTCGACGTTTTTCCGCTATAACTTCCAAAAATATGATCGCATAAACATGCTTTTTACATCAATTTAAAGATTAAAAAATTAGTTTTCTAATGGTATCAGTGTTTTAATGTATAACTTAAGCCTCTATTTTTAACGAATTTTTAAAGAAATATTTTAACCACGTTTTTTGAGCACGTGACTGGATAAAATAAAAGAATGCCGGAAGTTCGAATAAAAACAAATTATTGCAAAATAAATTTAAAGAAATGCAACTTTCAGCACGTGAATGGATAAAATAAAAGAAATATAAAAAGTGATATTTTCTTTAAAAAATAAATGCAAAGCAAAGGTTTCTTTAATCGTTTGCAATATCTAAATCATTTATTTCATAAATCATCTATATTTACAGTAAAACTAATTGAATTTAGATAGGATATGCATTGAAATCCCGACTTAATGGCATATTTATGTAATCGTTTGCAATATATTAATTCAATACTTTTTTCCCTTTCTCGCTTTTTAAAAAAAACATATTTAATATTTTGGCAACATCACCGAAAAAAACATTTTTGATATTTTGGAAGCATAACCGATGATTAAAACTGACTGATTTATAAATTAAAGAATATTACTAGGGAAAGGTGTACTTTTAGAACTTTCCGTCCATCAACTTAAAGAAAATATTAATTTCAGGTCAATCAATGCCCGGAATTACTTCAAGGCTAATGAATATGTGATTTAATTGAAAATTTTAGAACGCTTTACTCATGGCGAACCAGCTGGTCGCCAAATTCGGCTAGTAAGATATAAAGGCAGAAGCAAGCAATAGTTTGTAGTAAGGTAAATGGGGCAGGGGATAGAAGTGCAAATCAATATCATTAATTAGCCATAAATTTTAAACTTTTTTCGACCATTATGGTGAATGGGAACGAAAAAATTTAATTTGGGAAATTATTCTACGTCGGATATTACTTTATTTTAGCAGGGAATTGTAAAATATTATATAATTTCTATACAAAAATAAACTTTTCGTCGATGTTAATATAAATCGGCAGATTTTTTACGACATTCATGAATTTCGTCTTCAGAATAAGATTGCCAATTTTTCAAAGCGAAAATTTTAATTAAATAAATTAGTTTACTATTTTTTAACTACATCTTCAGAAAATATACAAAAAAATGTATTTTTGAACTATTCAACTCAAAAAATTCCACTTCTTAATAAAACAAGAATTTTCGTAGAATTTTTCCACTAATTTTAATAATTCAATTAATAAGTTTAATTAAATACACAATCCAAGGCGATGCTTTAATGTTATGATGAAATTCTAACTATAACTACTTTAATAAATAATAATGTACCTAGCCAGAGTTAAAATTAATAGATAATTATTTACTTCGTGATTAATATAGAATTTTCATTTCTGATTTTATTTCCTAGAATATGCATTTTGTTTTCATTTGCATGCGCAAATTTAATACCATATTGATTTATTTAAACATTTCAACTTTATCAGATAACAAGATGACATTTTAAATTAAGTCATTCCTCATTAATAATTAAAAAAAGCAGAAAAGTGAATATTCTTACCGAATCGCTTACCGTCAAAGGCGGATAGTATTGCATTAAAAATTACAGTAATAATAAATTAACAAAATAATAACTGTAAAAGGTAAAAATAAAGAAAAGAAATAAGAATAAATAGAGAATTTTAAAAAAATAATCAGAATCAAAGAAAGTAGTATAGCTTTAAGAGAAGAACGTTGTGTTTCATATTGTATAACAAAAAATTTGCATTACATATTGTATAACAAAAAATTTGCATTACATATTGTATAACAAAAAATTTGCATTACATATTGTATAACAAAAAATTTGCATTACATATTGTATAACAAAAAATTTTCATTGCATATTGTATAACAAAAAATTTACATTAAATTTACACTACATATTGTATAACAAAAAATTTACATTACATATTGAACATTGATATTCAATTTGTAATACAAATTTTCTGAGGTCACTAATAATAAATCTTTTTTTTTTTTTCAAAAAATTAAAAAAATCAGGATGGTCTGTTTCAATTGTTATTAATAAAATACACTTACACCAACTCAATCATATCCTCGAATCCATTGGGGCCAAGATCCTGCCTTTTTCTCACACTCTCCAGATTATGTAATGTGAAATTTTGAGGCTGAAAAGACAAATGAAAAAACGTTATTTAAATTTTGCAGATTTAATTTTTCTGAAATAAAACAACAGAATTAATTTAGAACTTTAATAGCTATGCCAGAAAGATGAAATATTTAGTCGAAATTAATAACAATAGTACGATTAACTACAAAAAAGAAACAAGGAGTTTATTAAAAGATTCATTACAAGGTAACAATAAAAATACCTTTGATAAGAAATTTGAACTTGATGTTTTTAGATACTTTTATTTATATTTGGTCTTAAAATAAAAAAAAATACTACTTTCATATAGCCTTCAAATTTAACAGCCTCGATTTTTTTGTTTTGTTTCTATGTTGGTTAATATTGAAAATCAGAATTCACACAAATAAGATGTTAGAAGATTATAATAATATTTTAAAGCCTTTTTTTGCTATTATGGGATGAACTTATCGAATGTTAATCCAAAATGAATTAATTGATTGATTTTTCAGAAAGTTTTGAAATTTCTTCATTTAGGGCGAAAGGTCACAGTTATCAATGATATAAACAGTTTAACTGTTGTGAAAGTTACAAGTTTTCTTTTATAGTATGCTTTTCTTTAATTTAAACGAACTTTACTCATAATTAAAAAAAAGTATTACAATTTTTTCTATATACATTTCTAAAATTTGGCGGCACACTTTAAGAATTTGTATACATAAAAGTGCCGCAACACTGATTGACAATTACTGCTCAAGAACACGAACTGTTGCACTTTAACCCATTTGTGCCTAAGGTTAAAAAATTGGAATTTTTGTATGAAATTTTTATATGTTAGGTAAAAATATAAAATAACTTTCATGTCAGGGGTGTTCTAAAAATGGAACAGTAGGCATAAAAGGGTTAAATTAAAGAAATTACTAACCTATAGATAATAGTTATTTATATGCAACTGCATGCTAAATACAATGTTGTTGTCGTGTCCGTGTTTTTCACGGAAAGGGGGTGCAGTGGCTTCAGAGGGTAAAGACCCCTGAGCACCCAGAGGGCAGAAGTCTGACTTCTAGCTCACACACACGACACAACCCTTTTTAGGGGGTGGTCGAATTCATTCATACTCTCATTCATCCATCAGAAAGTCGGAATTTAGATCCAAATCAGAGACCGACTCATCCCTGATTCAGTAGCCCCAGAGGTATCGTTTTGTTATGGGAACTTGGAGGACTTTGCAGTCTCGACATATTTAACGTGCCCCAACTGCCATTAGCCAACACGGCGGTCTTTGGCCAAGACGAGGACAGAACCCGCGACCTTTCGGTTACGAGACTGACGCTCTACCAACCAGGTTACCGCGGCCCATGCTAAATCAATATTATTATTATAACATTACACACTCTGCTCATTCCGCTGATCATCTCAGGAATCACGTGATGATTCCGTATGGACTACATAGGAACTTGCGCAGCAGCATATGCATACAGCATTCAGAGCGATTAACCACTTTTCAAATAAAATTAAGAAATCGGCCCAGTTATTACGGTTGAGAATTCTTCCAATCTTTTAATTCGTGATATTTCAAGAATTATTAAGACGGTTGAGCATAAGGTGGGTGTTGCATGCAAATGATCAATGATAACAGGGCTGGACAGCCTGGTTGGTAAGGTGTTGGACTCGTGTACGTTAGGTTGCGAGTTCGAACCCGCCAGCTGAAGATTCCTCGTATGTAGTGGTGACTGAGGCACTTATAAATCTGTCGAATCACAGTCTTCCATCGAAAGTAATGCCACTGGGGGTACTGCTTCAGAGATGATCGTTCTCTTATTTAGGTCTAAATTACGATCTGTAGATGAAAAGGCATGAATGCAGTCCGCCCCGTGAAAAAGGTTGTGACGCGTGAGTGGCAAAATTGTACTCTTGGCCCTAGATGGCGTTACTAAAAAAATATAGAAGCACCCTATCGGCTTAAATCGCTGTCTTTATGACAACGGGTTTATCCAATGGCAAGTGCCGTAAGGAACAACAACATATCTGGGTGTTAGGGGCATTCATATGAAAGAGAGAAACCGGTACAGTGCTGCTTTATTGCATAGAATATTCATTGAATAGTATTTCTAGAAATTCTACCAAGAATGAAGTTTTAGTTTAGTTATATGAACGTCCCGTTGTAAAGCAACACTAGAACTATTTTGGGACGGACCTCGAGATTTTGAACCATGGTCAGATGACGAAGAGAACACTTGAACTGGCACCCTCCCCTCTCCACACCACATCAGCGGGAGGACGTTTGGCCTGACAGATTTAACGTGCAAGAGACCCCCGCACACGACGGTTCTTCGGTGGAATCGAGTCTCGAACCTGAGACCTTATCACCAGGCCACCGCGGTCCTACCAAGAATGAAGAATGGTGGAAGATGAACAACCATTGATGACATATTTAGGAAGCATGAGATTTCATATGATGCAAAAGTAGGCGAAATCAAACCATTGATTGGGGCTCATTGACTGCTGCTGTTATTTTCTTGATTATTCTAGATATACAGATTCTTTACACGAAAGCAATTTACTAGAAATATATAAATTTCCGTTCTGAAATGCATTATTTTGTGGAAAGATTGAACCTTTGTTTCTTTAAAAAGAAGATATGCCAATTAACTTGTGATAATTTACGACTTTTTACATTTAATTTTGGCATAACCTTCTGCATTAAATAGTCTATTAGCTGTTCAGTCGATTCCAGCTCCAATAATACATGTTCAGATCCTGAGCGACAGTAAGCAGGGAAGAAACAGTATTATCTTCACAGTACAGATAAGCTAATCAGCATTTACAGGCATTCGCAGTTACAGTTACATATTTATTCCATGTCGCTGCAAAACTCACAACACTCATTCTATTAATGTTCTATTTTTCATGTTTATTTGCATTTATTTATTTATATTTTATGTATTCATACTTCATTTATTTATATTCATTTGTATTTTATTATTTATTTATAATTTATATTTTATTTATTATTTAGTTATTTCTATTTCGTTTATTTATTTTTCTTACTCTTTTATTAGTTTTTTCCTCTATGCGTTAATTTATCTTTTATTTTCTTTCTCCCAATGCTTTTATTTTATTTCAATGTTTTTTTTGGCTCTCCTTTTAGCTTCTTTTGCATCTTGTACACGTGCATGGGAAATTTATGTTTGAATAGCGAGTCTTTTGATAGCCATTTAAATTCTATTTTTTTAAAATTGTAATTGTAAGCTTTTCAACGGTGTAACGCCACTTTCGGCACACACCTAATCATCATCAGAATAGAGATCAGTCCCTTACCTTTCCAGAGATGAGAGCTTGCACAGTGATGACCTGAGCTGGTTTGGAGAAGTCGACCACCTCTCCAGGCAGGAGGTAGCCGATCCCCGGATCGAACCATACCAAATCCCCCTGTGGAAGAAAAGAAAAAATAATATTTAGATCAAAAGCTGACATCTTAATAAAAAGAAGAAGCATTTGCAGCAAAATTGGAATGTATGGGTGGCCAGTTAACAAACACAATTCATTAAAAAAATTATGTAACAAATTATGCTCAAAACTTGGGGAAGGTAAAATTTTTATGTTAACACCAACTTTTAAATTCATTCAGCTTAGTTGTTTTGAAACTGAATTCCGTCAGATGTACATTGGACTACGGAGAGTGGAAAATTAGAAAAAGAGTAGTGAAGTACTGTTTCATCTAGTGGGAGAGAATAGAATGATCTTATGACTACAATTGTAATTATGTGGCAATTTTTCATTTTCTTTTTCAATTAGAGAAAACTAAACTAGAAAAATTCTGATCTAGTGGGGGAGAATAGAATGATCGTATGACTACAATTGTAATTCTGTAGCAAATTTTGAATTTTTCCGATTAGAGAAAATTAGACGAATTAGAGAAATTTACAATAAACTAGACAAGAGTAGAAAAATTCTATTCTATCTAGCTAGCGAGAATAAAATAATCTTATGACTACAGTTGTAATTCTGTGGCGAATTTTCCTTTTTTCCGATTGATGAAAAAGGAACCAAAACACATATCAGATTTTCTGTCTTTTTTATTTACTGCACTCAAAAGATTAATCGTAAAAGACTGAACGCCAATGGATTCCTCCGTAACTATCATTCACCAATGCCATGCGATTAATAATATGCAAATACATTTATTAAAGAATAAGTGAGAAAGTTTTGGGAGAGCATTTTCGATGGTTTTTATAACCGGAGTTAGATGTCACTGGAGATTGGGAAAAAATTGTTCTTTAAGTTAAAGACTATGCATATTGTAGATATTTTCTTCTCTCGAATTTTTCATACAATTACACAATATAGTACGTTTTGAATTTATTTTAATAGTAATAAAGAGAGTATGATGCATATTTTGGATTTCTTCCTTTCTCTCTTTTAGATACAAATCGGCTAACCTACAGTAAAGACAGCATCACGAGATAACTGGATTTATATGTTATTGGGTTGGTATATCCACAAACAAAGAGACCTTCAAACAACTAACTTTAATTAATTAAGTCCAAAATTAGACATCGAGGAACCATTTTGATGCAAAAATCATGAATTAAAAGTCATTTATAAAGTTTGTGACGCTTTCAAGTGATTGTACTCACTTATGTACGGATACACAAACAAATCCTACATGAATTTCTTTTATTCTTTGCTAAATATCTATAACTTTGAAAAAAATCTAAAATCGAATTTCATTTATCAAACTTTTTCTGTTGCTGAGCAAAAGACAGCAAAAATGCTATGTTAAAAATAATTTCCGGATTTGTGAAACTCTTTCGAAATTTCGAAACCTTTTTGACAATTGGGATGTTCAATTTCTGTTTATCCCAAATTCTTATCTTATGAAAATGAACAATGTGTATATATCTAGTTTAAAGGTAAGCTTAGATTTCCCTAGTATCTATCTAAATTTAGAGAACTTTGGAATTTTTTAGATTAGTATAAAAATGTCAGTGTCGTGGATTGTCTTTTATTGATATGGTACAATAAAGAATTTTAGAGGAGTCATCCGCCTTCGATGACTAACTGTTCGTTCAACTACTTATTATGTGAATTATTATTATTATAGAAATTATTTTAGGAATGTTGAAAAATTTTGAAGAACTGCATTATAATGCCTTAAATGAAAATATTTTAAATTATACTTGCGTTATGAACACGAAATGTTAACTAGGCAAAATGTCGAAATCAGTCTTATTGTCGAGTTGGAAGAAAGTTAGTTTCGGGTATTACCGCAAAATAAAAAGGAATAAGCGACCATTGGTGATATATCGAAAGTTTTCAGCCTTTATATATAAAAAACGAATGTATGTCTCTTATGCCTTCCTAAATAGTTTATCCGATTGCAATGAAACGAGGTCAGCTTATTTTTTACACCAACAGGGTGGCTATAGGGATATTGCAGTTATCTAAAAATGTTTTTAAAAAAATTGAATCTCAACAGCTTCTATTTACCATGGACTAATCTCCAAATAACTCGCCGAGGGGACAATAGACTCTGTAGAAATGATACATTAAAGTTAAAGGTTAATATTTTGTAACTATAGTATGTAAATGTCTTACAAGTCATTCTCAGAGGTAACAACTTTATTACAGACTAGCCGCCTTTGGCGACCAGCTGGTTCGCTATGAGTAATGGGTTCTAAAATTTTCAATTAAATCACATATTCATTAGCCTTAAAGTAATTCCGGGCATTGACTGGCTTGAAATTAATATTTTCTTTAAGATGATGGATTGAAAGTTCTAAAAGAACACGTTTTCCTAATAATATTCTTTAATTTTATAAATCAGTCAGTTTTAATCATCGGTTATGCTTCCAGAATATTAAAAATATTTTTTTCAATGATGTTGCCAAAATATTAAATAATTTTTTTAAAAAAAAGCGAAAAAGGGAAAAAATTATGGAATTAATGATACAGATATTGCAAACGATTATAGAAGTATGCCATTAAATCGAAATTTTAGGCCATATCCTGTCTAAATTCAATCAAGTTTACCGTAAATAAAGATGATTTGTGGAATAAGTGATTTAGATACTGCAAACGATTAAAGAAACCTTTGCTTTGCATTTATTTTTTTAAAGAAAATATCACATTTTTTATTTATTTTATTTTATCCAGTCACGTGTTAAAAGTTGCATTTCTTTAGCGCATTTCTTTTTTTCTTTGCGATGATAGTTTTTTTTTATTCGAACTTCCGGCATTCTTTTATTTTATCCAATCACGTGATAAAAACATGGTTAAAATATTTCTTTAAAAATTCGTTAAAAATAGAAGCTTACGTTTTAAATTAACAAAACTGATACCGTTACCATTAGAAAGCTAATTTTTTATCTTTAAACTGATGTAAAAATCATGTTTGTGCAATGATATTTTCGGTAGTTATAGCGGAAAAACGTCGAAATTTCGCTTTAATTTTAATTAATACAAATTATAATTAAAAATTCGAAAAAAGGGCTCCAAGGTGCACATTCCTAACCTCCAAGGTATACATGTACCGAATTTGGTAGCTGTAGGCCCAACGGTCTGGCCTGTAGAGCGCCAACACACACACACACACACACACACACACACACACACACACACACACACACACACACACACACACACACACACACATTGAGCTTTATTATAATGATAGATTATGCGAGAACGTTTTGGGGGGACCAACCCTGAGGGTTTTGAAATTTTAATTAAAGTTTTGCGTTTTTCGCAGTAACCACCAAAAATATTGCAGTATAAATAATTTTGCACCATCCTAATTTTTAAAAAATTATCTTTTCAACTACATTAATGATTTTATGGTATAAATATATGTTCTATGTTTAATGCATTTTAAAAGAAACTATTTTAATCACATTTTCTAAAATTAAATTTGAGAATTCTGAAAGAATATTAAATGGATCACGAAATATAATAAATAGTTTCTTTCATTACCATTCTGAAAGAACACCAAGTTTTACAATTCTAAAAGAATACACAAATCTAATATATAAAGATGAATATTTGTTCGTTCACATTTCATATACTGTCGTACCGTTCATACTATTTCGATTAAACATTGCAAAATCATTGATTAATTGCAGTTAACCTTTTTTTCGGCGATAGTAACGCGCCGGGTACCAGCGAGTATGCAATAAAAATTGACAAAATTTCTGTTCATTGGTTGAGGTCGGTGAACTCCGTCATAGATTTTTTTCTTCCCATAGTGAATTAATGCTTTTGATATATAATTCTAAAACAGATGGTCAACCACTGATAACATATCTCATAGTTCCAAGGTACGAAAATGAAAATTTTAGAAATCGGAAAAACTAGTTCTTCGATCTATTAGTTCTAAAAACTAGTTCTTCTTACATTAAATGTATAAATTATGTGTTAAAAATAGCCTCTTATGTAAGTTTTACTTTTCTTTAATTCCTCACTCTGTATTCTAAATGTCTAAGGCATTCTTCAAGTTCCATCTTGACAGTGGTGAAAGCATCTACTGAGTTCTGTGGCCAATTAAAATTCATCACCTGCCCTCCCCATAATTCTCGAACACGGGAAACGATTCGCTGTTACACATTCTCCAAGGTCAAATTCCCCCAATAAATTATGATGAAGATGATGCACTTCCTCTTACGCAAACGACTCATGAATTTCTCACGATTTCGTGAACTGCATGAGATTAATCATATGAAGTGATATAGTATAAACTGATGGAAAAAGTTTTTTTTTTTTTTCCCGATAAGGTGGAGTGGTCATGAATGCTAAAGCGCAATGATTTTTTTTTTCGATATATGACTTAAGCTACAAGAAAATTCTATGCAGCTACCTTTATGAATTTTTTTGATTTAAGATAAATACTTGATGGATAGATCGTAAATGGTAGAGAATTTGATGACTACCAATATTTTAGACTACCTGTAGTTCAAAAAAATATTTCTGACATACATCAGCTTCTACTAATAATAAGGAAAAATTGCGTGTGTTGGTTCTCTGCAGGGCAGACTATTTAACAAAAGAACTACCAAATTTAGCACATATATGCAGAGTAAAAATGATCACTTTTAAGCAATTTTATGAAAACAAGAAAGAGTAGTAACCCGAAACATTCTTTCATATTCTCTAATAAATGTTTTATCCCCTGCAGAATTTGTGACCTTGCGAAAAGCAAAGAATCGAGACTAGAAAAATCGAGTGCTCAGATTTTTATTTCCATCACCCAACACATCACAGTTGAATGCTTTGTAATATATATATTTTTAAAAAAACCGACACAAAAAATGCTTTTGGCTAAACAAATGAAATTTGGAATAATCCCTATAACACATTCTATCAGATTTTGAATGAAATAAGAGAAGAGTGGGTCTAAGAATATACTTCTGTTTGCTTCATATGGATGCGAGCAATAAACTCAAAAAAGCAACAGCACGTTCCAATATAAATAATAAAGTAATAACAAAATAAAGTAATAAAATAATAAATAAATAGTAATAATAAATAAATAATAATAATAAATCAATAAAAGTAATAAAATAAAGTAATAAAGTCCAATATAAGTAATAAAGAGACTTCATGTTATTCATGGAGTTGGGAGACATAAAAACTGAGAATAACTCGTAACAATATCAAAAAAAATTTACTAATTAACTATAAAAAATTTCAGAGCAATTTTTATTTATTGTAAATAGCCTAAACATTAAATTATGATGAATGAATGGATGATTCCTGTTTTTAAAATTTGGTAGTTCACTTTTTCACTTAACGTATGTTAAAACATTTTAAAATTTGTTAGTGAATTTTTGAATAACATTTTTAAATTGATAAAGGTAGATAATATTGGTCACATTGAATAATATTATGTAAAATTTTCATTGTGCCTCTCCTGAAAGATTTTTTTTATCCCTTGAACAAATCATATACGCAATCAATGAGCCATTTTGAGTTAAAATAAAATACATATACATAGAACAGTAATATTCTCATACATATAGAAAAAAAAAAACCAACTGAAAAAAATATCTAATGGGGTTAGACTAAAGATCAGAGAATGACGAGTTTAGTTATATCAACTAACCGTTGTAAAGCAACACGAGGGCTATTTTGGAACGGACCTCGACATTTTGAACCACGGTCAGATGACGAGGAAGACACCTGAAGTGGCACCCCCTCTCCACACCACGCCACACCAGTGGGAGGACCTTTGGTCTGATAGATTTAACGTGCAAGAGACCCACTCACACGACGGATCTTCAGTGGAATCGAGTCTCGAGCCTGAAACTCTCCGGTTACGAAGCCGAGACCTTACCGCCAGGCCACCGCGACCCTCAAAGAATGACGAAGAATACCGGAAAGGAACTCATCCTTCCGCTTCTCACCCCTTAGGGAGGTAGGATCACTGAAAAGCGGTAGTCTCAGGATACTGAAACGGATATTATTTTAATATATTGGAAACATGGTTAATCCCACAACTCCCTTGAGGATAACTCGATTTTTATCATTCAACAAGATGATGGTCTATCTCCACTAGGAATTGGATGTCCGTAGCATATCTGAATTTGGACAATAATGGTATGGATGTGTAGATAACAATGATTTACCTTTCACCAGATAACCACCAACTTCCAGGATCTTAATGCGATTTTTTAAGGTTGTTGTTACTTATGGCACTTTACAAGCTAGCTGACAGAAAGCTGTCAGCGATTGAAGCCTAAATTAGTGTCCCTTGTTTCTCAATAGCGTCAACTAGGGCCAAGAGACGACTTAGCTACTTCATGCTTCACACATTCGCTTGCACAACCCCTTTTTACAGGTAGGGGAGCACATTCACACTACTTACAGATATAACACAGAAGTAGGACAATACTCATTCAGCAGTCGACCACAACAAATCCTGTCGATACTGCTACGTTCAGTGGTGGCGGGGTGGTGGGCTGTATGCAAGAAGAAGATCGAACACAGAATAACAACCATGCTCGAACCCGGGACTCCCAGAGCACTGATGTTGAAGACATTTTTTTTTAAGGGGATGCATTAAACAGCTCCTTCAGATGTCAGAAATAGTCCAGCATGAAGCTCATTGCCGAAAACTGTCAATGAACTAAATGAATGCAATGTTCCAGCACGACGTGCCAATGGAAGTAAAGCTTCAAAATGCATGGAATGAGCTTGATTTCATAGTCGATGTCTGTGTCTTGAAAGGTTCATACACGGAACATTTGTAATAAGTAAAAAGGTTGGAATGGTTTTTAATTTTAATTATCCCTTTATTATATTATGTGTAATAATTTGGAAATCATATGTAATATTCTGCAAATTATATATATCAATATCCAGCCAATCATTTAGGATAACCTTGTATAATGAACTCAAGTATTTTATCAAAGATATGAGATGTTATATACCGAAAGATTGTGAACTTTGCTTTTATTTTGGAGAACAGAAAAGTGAAGAATCCTGACGCACCATTTCAACGAGATCACGACAAACGAAATATCCTTTCGATTCAATTTAGAGCGGGTATTTTAGCCCAATGAAAGCACGTCAATAATAATATAATGATTGATTGAAATGCGACAGCTTATCTCTTTCCCACGTCAGAACAATAAACCCATATGCTTTTTAAAAAAATTGAAATACAGGTGATCTTTCCTGGACAATTGATTCTCTCTGACCATGTTCAATGTATTATAATTCAAAGAAATTATTATATACCGTATAATCACTCGACATTATTATTCGATAACATATGAAGTCAATACTCCAATAATAAGCGATGCATTCGTAATGCGGGTACCTAATTTATTGTGATAAGCCATCTTTTACAATAAATGTTTATTAAAAAAATGAAAGAACTATAAACAAATGTTAACAGGATATAAAATGAGTATAAAGAATTTTATATAAGGTTCTATTATTAAAATGTATAGCTTGAAAGTTTAATAAAATATACTTCATATTCGGTTCATTTGCTGTACTAGATAATATATCTGCCCTTTTTTGAAATTTAAATACTTTCACTCATCATATGTTTAGTGTTATTGTATGAATTGAAATTCGTATAAAATAATATAAAACACAGTCTCCTTTTATTATAACATTTCACTGTCTGCCCCAGAACTTATCCACTAACGGATTCTTGTAAATGAAGGGTTTATGGGTTCTTCCTTTCAAATCTTTTAGGCAACCTTAAATAACTACTTTCAACAATAAAATTTTTTCAAGAGATATAAAATAAAAATTTCAGAAAAAAAAACTGGTAAAATATTTTCGAGTCTCATTTCGTTACTGTTTATTGTAAAATCGTCTACATTAAGTTTTACAATAATTAATTAAAAAAATAATAAAATTAATGGAAAGAATCTGACATCATTGAAAAGATAAAATTCTAAATTTTAAGATGATGCTAAAACATCAATAAAAAAATTATTTACTCTGAAGTTAAATCACAATTTCAGTTAATTTCTGTAAATAGCCCTAGGGAAATTCTCAAAACGGATGGAAATAATGTCGCTCAAACTAGATGGAAATGGCGAAGGCTTAAATTCTGCATTTCGCTATAACTTCTAAGTATTTAAGATTAAAAAAAATAAGTCCATTCAAATGGAAATATTTAAAGTTTTTCTACTACTGCAATATCTTGGAGTATAATGGTCAGAAAGAGATTTTCAAGCCTTAATTTTGGTTGTTTATAATATCAACAATTTATATTACCAAAGAGAAATTTAGATGAAAAAGAATCCACCATTGCTTTTCAACTTGCCAAAAAGAATTTTCTTCTTCATTCGTTAAAAATCTTAATTCATTTTGGATATAACACACAACTCCAAAGCTCTAACTCGAATGAGAATCCGCAACAATAAAAATATTAGAATTGGGTAAGCTCTACTTTATGCATACAACATATTTTACACCAAAAATGATTACCAAATTCATTTCAGATTGCTTTTTGCTAGAGGTCTGTTTTTGGGAAAAAGAAATCCAAAAAGAATTTTCTTCTTCATTCTTTAAAAATCTTAATTCATTTTGGATATACCACACAACTCCAAAGTCAAACGCTCTAACTCCAATTAGAATCCGCAACAATAAAAATATCAGGATTGGGAAAGCTCTACTTTATGCATACAACATATTTTACACCAAAAATGATTACCAAATTCATTTCAAATTGCTTCAGTCTGCTTTTGGGAATACAAATTTTTATTCTGAATTTCACAAAAATCCATGAGTTACTAAAAGTTCCACATTTAGGAATGCTGGACTTATTATCCCAAACACCTTATTTCTAAATATTCAAAATCTTCTCAACTGTCGCAAATATAGAGGAATTCGAAAATTACTACTTGCAATGTATCAAGTAACTGATAGCATCTATTCGCTCCCTGCCCGTAAGGCAAAGTTATTGGTCCATCGCTTAAGTCCCATCTCGAAAATTTGCGTATAGTAATCTGATGTCGCTCTACGAAGCGTTGAATCTTTCAAGAAAAAGCTTCTTTTTTGTGGATGATAAGAAATATTATCTTAATATTAGGAAAAATAATCATAAATCGTACATAAGACTAATTCGTCCAAACACAATAAAAATAAAGGCTAATGTGCTTAAATTAAGGTATCAGTCTACGTTTGGAGGAATTGTTTTGAAAAAAATTGCATTTCTTTAAAAACCGTTTATGGTTTTTAGGTTTATTGTCAATTACAAACACTATAAATACAAAAAAGGCTATTATATAATTTGAGAAATAGGAAATGTGTAATAAACTTTAATGAAATTTAACCAAAACGGTTAACACTCTACACAAAATGGTAATACAGCAATCCTATTTCTCTTTGTACGCAATATATAGATTATAATGATGCATGAAATGAACCAAAATATAAGAAAAACCTTGACATCCAAAGAAGTTATGGATAAAAGTATACGTATATATGCCTTTTTTCCCTAAATTCACAAATTAATTTTTCTAAAAACACCTATAAATGAAAAGGTATTTCACCGATAACAAAACTTTTGGTTCATTTCATTGCCCATATTATTCAAAATACACGCTGAAATGTTTATGTAAATACCTCTATTAGTTTTTGAGGCATCATGTGAACGGTGAAGAATCTTCATGAAAATTGACATTTTATAAAAATTGATGTCAAAGAGGACATTTAAGCTGAAAAATATGTGACCCAAAATAACAGATCATCTTTTTTTTCCCTAGAAAAAAACAAATTGTTTTGAGAAGAAAAAAGTCTAAACTACAAGAAATGATTATAATAATAAGCCATCGTGGTCTATAAACAGTGCTTTTAACGTTGTCGGATACCTGAACGGAATGCTGGAGCCAAAGTGTTTGAATCCTCTAACGTGGTTCCTGCTGTGAAGAAAATGACAAGATACTTCAAAACAAGGATAAATAATGTTTAGATCATGTAAGCTTGATGTATGAATATATTCAGATCATATATTATTTTTAAGTTGTTACGTGCTATCTAAAAATATAAGAACTGAAAATATGATGTAATTGGATAAATTTTATTAGACAGTAAATTTTATATCTAGTAAATGTTCATCTAAAGAAAAAAACTCTGTACAATGCGTCATGAGGTATTTGTTTATCAACAATAGATGTATTTTTTTATTTCTGGTCTTTTTTTTTTCGTACAAAGTTCGGGATCTTCCGTATGCAAAGCTCCTGTCGTCATTGACCGTTAATTATGAAATAATCTACTATACTCGAATTCAAGAGACAAAGTTTAAAAACCATATAAAATATAAAAATTCTTGCTTGATAACACCTTTTTTATATCAAAATGATACATAATACTCATACAATAAAATAATTCGTCTTTAATGTCCATCACAATTTAATGCTTTGAAATATTTTTTATTGTGGGTTGGATAAAATCAAGCATGTAACTGAAATTTAACTCGGCCAATATCCGTGGTAAAATAGGTGGAACCCCAAAATAGCGTTTTTCGAAAATTTTGTTCCTTTACAATATCAGATTTAGGAAATTGTTCGTTTTTCATCTTATGTCCTCTATTTTCCACAAACCTTATCAAAATTATTATCAACCTTCTTCATAGATACCAAGAAGAAATTTAACAATAAATAATATGTTAAAAATTTTTTTCTTCGATAGTTTTTCTCCGTTTCTAACTACTTGGTTTGATGTATATAATCAATGACATAAAATTTCAAAACCGTAATCTTTAGAACTTTAATACATCATGTACGCAGAAAAATGAAAAGAGTTCCGAATGTTTGGTAAACAGCGAGAAAAAGTTAAAAATGGAAATATAAAAGTGAATAAAAGCTTCATTTTGATTTTAACGACTAAATCTTTATTTAACATTTTGTTCTATAATGACGGGTGTTGAATTATTGAGTTTTAGCATTTAAATCTAAAATAAAGTGAAAAGATTACGTCATTTAAAACATAACAATTAATATAAAAAGTTTTTTTAAAATTCAATTCCTGTTTAGGTCAACTAAGTAAAATTTTATTTTAATTACTTTTTATCAAATAATTACCAAAAACATTATCGAAAATTTATTCATTTCCGCAATAACTGAACTCGTATTCTTCACTTTAACGTAAAAAATACCGAAATCCTAGCATTTTACTGCTGGAGCTACTGCCTGCCGATTTCGAGTTTCATTACAAACTGCTAAAACTCTATTTAAAGTATTAAAAATGAATTAAATTTATTGAACGAATTAGTAATATTTTTAAAAAACAGTATTAGCATCGAATGTCATCCTCTACAAGTTCAAAAAAATGTCTTTGAACTCGAGTGGATGAATAAAAAAGTATTTTATTGGTAATAGAAAATTTGAGCAAGATATATCACTAAATATATATATAGGGAGAATATGAACTATTAGTAGAGATTGAAAATAACTTGAGAAGGACTCAATATCTCAAGTGTCCTTTCTGTTATTACAGAGATTAGAATAACAATAAATGTCCTAAATAAGATGTGCTATCTAATTAGGAAGTTAAATGAATTCGAAGGTGATTAAGACTAATCCTTATCTAACTGCCATTCTATGATATCCTTGTTCGCTAAACAATTAATGTCGCCAACTCTTTCAAGATTCTCGGTTAATTTTGGATGCAAAAGCAGCATCATTCAAATCAGTATACAAAAAAGAAAATAAAAAAAAATTAAACCAGGCATTTGAGGCGACCTCAAATCATAATAAACGCGTGGGAAAATTAACAGAACAACGTCCTAATGGCAAATGACGCTTACTTGAAAACGATGTTCATTTTTAATCTGTTTGTTATAGCTCCAGGGTTCTAACAGAAAGGAATTATCCATCATCGTTTAAACCATTGTTTAAAAATTTGTTTATTCGTGTACATCTGCTGTAACCTGGACAGATGTTTCAGAATCGCATGTGGGAGTGGTTTGATATGCGCGGGACAGTAAAAAGTGTAACGCTGCTTTCAAGTCGGCTTAAAAGATTACACACCATCTAGCTTTATTTTTGTTTATTTATTTCAGCCTTTCCTCTGTAGAGAAGATTTTGATACGCCTCTTATCTCTTAATACGATTAAGTTTATGTTTGTAATTATGAATTCTTTCGTTCATCTGACTGAGATGAAATGTCAAGCGATTAGTTATGCGAGGTAATTCTATATTCACTCACTAGAATTTTAATTAGATTCATTTCTTGTCTTATTATATAAAGCGATAATATGTCCTCCATTAGACAATTTATGATTCTGTGTTCTAAATAGAAAAGAAAAAATAAAATTCGAAATTAAATCTTAAACATTGAAATAGAATAAAGTATTAGGTATGATTTGCTTGTCTTGTCATCATCGCCTATCTTGATTGCACCAGCCGTTAAATTCAATGAATAATTATTTTCACTACATGCAATTTATAAAAAATAAAACTAAAAGAAATACAATATTTTGAAATGGGTTTAAAAATTAATAAGAAACAAATTTAACAAATTTTATATTTGTTTTTGTGAGTCGAACGGCAGTTGGTGAAATTTTATTTCAATTATTCATAAACGTTTTACATTATTACAGGTATTTTATAGAAGAAACGCATTGTTACAAAACTATCCTTAAGATAATTTTGAAAAAAAAAAAAATAACGAAAAACAATTATTCAAAATAAAACTGTTATTATCGAAACTTTAATGCCTTCCATTTCAAAATGATGTAAAAATTGTCTTTGTGCTATTATATAAAGTAAAAGCCCCTTATTCGCGCTTCCTTCATTCGCGTTTTCACTATTCGCGGATTTAAAAAATGCGACCCAATTCTTATATTCGCGGCTAAAAATTTCTTTCTTCGCGGTTTCTTTATTCAACTTGCCAGTGTTTTGGCGTGCTAATAAGAAAGCGTGGGTTACAAGCGCTATTTTTGGTGACTGGTTTCGAAATTGTTTTGTTTCTGAAGTTGAAACTTATTTAAATAAACAGAATTTAGACTTTAAAGCACTTCTAGTTTTGGCCAATGCACCAGGTCGTTCTAACGAACCTGAAACTATGCATCCAAATTTGAAAGTGACATTTTTACCTTTCAACATGAAGGCTTTGCTTCATCCTATGGACCAAGGAATAATCCAGGCCTTTAATCTCTATTACATTAGAAGAACCTTCAAAATCATATTGGATAATATGGAATGTTATGCTGATATGAATGTTATGAAATGCTGAAAGAAATTTGACATAGCAAAATGCATCGAAAACATAAAAGAATCATTGGAAGAACTGAAGATACTCACATTTTAGTCATGATGGAAAAAAATGTGGCCTGCTCTGACTGCGGAAAATGACGAAGGATCTGTGCAAGTTCAAACTTTGACAGCAAGCATAGCCGCAATCGCGAATGGAATAGGACGAGATGGGTTCGAACAGATAGAATTAAATGACATTCAGGAATTGCTTGAATCGCAAGATGAAGATTGGTTTGAAACCGACTTGGAGGAAATGTTAAATTCACAGCACATGGAAGAGGCTTCCACAAGCACTGGAAACGTGACATTTCATTTGAAAAATCTTAGTGAAGGTTTAAGAATGGTAAATGAGCTTTGCGATTTCTTTATTAACGTCTGTGGGACAAAGTCTTATTTATAAGAGGCCAATTGCAAGTGCGACTGCTGCTTATCAGTTTGAATCGAAGGAGCCTTAAAAAACTACCAAGCAAGAGAAAATGACAAAATTCTTCAAACCATGTCTAAGCCTTAAGATAATTTATCAAAATGCTCAAAAACTTCAATTAAATTGATTTTCTTATATATTTGTTTTTTTTTAATTATTATTTTATCACCTAGGAACGTATCCCCTATAATCCCATATAAATAACCATTCCGTATTCACGATTTCTATATTAGCGACATATTTATGGAACATATACCCAGCGAATAAATACCTTTTACTGTACTTCAAAGGTTTATAGAAGAAAAAATATTCAATTTTTATTTTTTAAATTTAACAGTTTAAGCCAGTTTGAAAAAAGTACGAGACCATATTACGCATGCGTCTATATTTAGTAAAACGATGGGCTTTTTCCATCTCAATATCAGTGGAAGTCCAAAATTTTGTTTGTCAGCAAGAAAAACTGAAAGTTTAAAATATATATATGAGAGAAAGGGGCCGATAGAAAAGTCTCGTGATTGTTTCAAACCGATTTAAACTGGTTAATGACTTAAATGAATTAAGACAAATAATAACTTTAAAAATAATAATGTTATCACGTGATATCTTGAAATTAGCGATAGTAGATTTTTTTTTTTTTTTTTTGTAATTAACATGTTTACTTATACTCGGATAACCTTACATCCGATTTTCTCTAAATGGATGCCATTAAAAATTTAATAATCAACAAATATGGTAAAAGGCCATACATCTGATTTTATCCACTCAGTTGAAAAAGTTTTTTTACTTAACTTCACAGACAGACAGACAGATCTAATTTCAAAAATATGTTCTTTTCTACTGAAGGTGTTCTGAAGAGTAGGGTTTAATCGAAATCTCGATCTTGCATTGTTTGACCACGACTTTAATGTCTCGTTCGGTGCTTCATGTAGAAGAAAATAAATATAAAATTTTGAATTCCATACGCACAGTAAAAAGAATAAGCAAAAATATGGAAATGGACAATAAAGCTTCGGCCCATACACACACTGCTTTTATAAGGAAAGTGAGAGAAAAAAATTGTTTTTGAATTGGTGAAAGAGGGATAAAAGTAGGAAAATTGCTGCACTCCATAAACATTATTTCGTTATTATTCTTTCTCATTTGCTAACTTAAATTTAAATTAGTCTTTTTTTATATAATGCTTTCTTACATAAAAAACATAATGACTTAAACATTAGTATTGTGAATATATAAAGAATATAAAATAATTCAAATTTAGGGGAAACAATCAACAATAAAAATGTTTATTTTCGGATCAAAAAAATTTAAATTATCCTTTTTTTATGTAATGCTTTCTTACATAAATAGAGATAATGACTTAAACATTAGTATTGTAGATATAAAAAGAAGTTTTTGGAGAATAGATAATAATTCAAATTTTGGGGAAAAAATCACTAATTAAAATGTTTATTTTTGCATTAAAAAATTTTTTTTAAACATATATTAAAGCACATTAAAAATTAATGCAAGAAACTAGAATAAAAAACGATCATCAAAAGTGGAAGACGACGTTAGAAATTAAAAGAAATGAAGAAGTATTAACTTTTGCATATTTTTGGTAATATAATTTTAACAAATGCCCATGTAATTTTTTTGTTCAAACATAATTAAATTTTTGTGTCTGACTTTTCATTTTCTAGAATACGAAGTACAGAGAAAGTATGGTAATCGTCAAGAAATTCGAACTCGAAATTTCGACGAATTTCCACATTTTAGACCTCACTGAGAAAATAACTGTTTGGAAGATGTCTGTCCACCTCTTTATAACAAAAATAGTTCAATATAAAAAGAAAAGAATTACATAGATAAAATGTAGTATACATTTTTAAAAGGTAAAGAAACCATGTCAAATTTTGAGCTTAATGCAATGAGGGAATGCTTGTCTGTACTTTCAGAATCTTATCAATGCGATGGTTTAAAAACGCAGACTTTAATACATTAAATTTGGTATGGGACTTAGAAATGTAGTTTTGTGTCAAATTTTTATTTCGATCGGTTGAGAAAAATGCATCCAAAATACAATTTCGATTTTTGGATTTATTATTAATGTAAATCCAAAAATCAAAATTATGCCAATGATTAATTACCAAATAACTCCAAGGATGACATGATAAAGTCAGTAAAAATGTTAAACTCATGCCAAAAGTTAATATTTCATAAATATTGAAATCCAGTGCCATGTAAAACGATTTCTAGTATGACAAGTTTATTAAGGGACATCCAAGAAAGTTTGAGGAACACCACTCCTGTTGGCTTTAAAGTACTTTAGATTTTAAAAAGAGTGCAAAGTTTACAACTAAGGCAATATTAACTGCCCATGGTACTTCGCATTCTTTGGACAAAACTAAGTATAAAATGTTATAGTGCTATTACATATAAATAATATAATACATTATTTATTAAATGTTTTGAATTTCTAAAATATGAATAGTCATAAAAATTAAAAAACAATCTATGAATATTTGATGAACATCGTCTTTGATCGGTTACGATTGAACACTATTATGTAATTGTAAAAGCATTCACATTTTATTACGTTGCCGACATCTAGACAAAAATATATACATCACGTATTATAAACTTAGTTAGAAATATTTCATTCATTTGATTTTGTTTAAAAAAATAATAATGGAACTAATGTAAAAGAAACTTTTCTGCATATTTTTCCAAAACAAAAATTTTTACAGAAATAATTTATTTTACAATCAGATTGCTTAGTTCACCTTTTATACATCGAAACATTTCCTTATCAATATTTGACGGAAAACCCATCGCACAAAAACACATTTGACCAAAGACATGTTCCAAATCATACTTCCAACCATTATAATTTGAAAGTTGCGTTTGGTCATAAATCACTCCACTGGACAGGGAGAATCCAGATTAAATCTTTAAAAAAGGCCACTTTTTGAACAGAAAGGGCTTATTGAAGCAAACGCAGAAACCCCTGAAAGAGATCGCGATCCACAACCACCTGTTTAGGCTCATTGATGCTTAGCTGATGGATAACATATCCGGCTTAGCAATCATTTGTTTCGAAGAAAAGCAGTAGTTTTTGGCCATTTCACGAGCCCGTGATTTCGACAATACTGAATGTTTGGAACATGAGTTGCTGTCCTCAGATGAATATAAATAACTTAAAAAGGTTCCATTTGTTAGAATTTATATCGACTGAAATAGCATTATTTCAGGCAATGTAAATAATGAATAATCATTTTAGTCACCTTGAAAAATAAATGTTAAAGCATGTTGGGTTTAGATATATTATATTTGAGCTGAAATTTAAATTCAATATTCAACAATTTCTTATATATGTTACCTTAAAAGTATACAATGCAGTTAATTTGTAGAATACCTAGTTATTCCATGAAACAACTGATCGTGTCCGTTAAAGTGTGTAATATGTTATTCATTTGACACTTTAACTAGTTATTTCATAGAATAACTAGGTATTCTATAAATTAACTAATGAGAAACAGTTAAAGTGTAAAATAAACAATTTACCTAAAATGAAATAACTAAGAATTCTATAAATAAACTAATGACCGACAATTAAAATGAAAATGAAGCAATTTATCTAATTTATGTAGCGTATATAAATGGTGTTTATGGAAACATTTGTATTTATTAATCATTTGTTACGACAAGGATTATTAAAATGACACTTGGAATTACAAACAACATTATTTCTAAAAAAACATTTGGTATTTTTGGCGTTCTTCAAACATTATTTTTATTTGAATTCGAAATTAACGTGTTTTTCCCGCTACTTTCCATATTGTTAAACGAAACGTAAATGTACCTTATACTAAAAAGCGAGATACATGATATTGATTACTTTACACTTTAACAGGCTGCAGGCAGATCGTTATTCCATGAAATAATTAGTTAAAGTGTCAAATTAATAACATATTACAAACTTTAACGGACACGCTTAGTTACTTCATGGAATAACTAGGTATTCTATGAAATAACTGCATTATATACTTTAACGGTAACATATAAATTAAATAAAACAAATATGTACTACTAAAACTATTTAATAAAATATCAGAAATTTCATTCAATAATTTTTTACGCCATGCTTTTTGACTGAATGATATTTTATCATTAAAAAACAGGAGAGATCTCAAAATATTATTTCTTATAAAATGGTCATGCCAGAAAACGTTTTGCATTTCACGGGCTTACAATAGTTAACATATTAACTTTTAATTATATATTAACTATTAGTAACATATTAAATAATAGTTACATATTAACTTTTGGCGTGAATTTAGTATTTTTATTGAATCTATCGTGTCATCCTTAGCGAACTACTTGTGGTTCATCCTAGACATGAGGCTTAAAGTATACTAAAATCAAATGTGTGCCAGAGACACGTTTTTCCAACTAACTGCAACACATTATTAGAAAGAAAAACTACAATAGTCATAAATTCTCATACCTAATTTTATATATTTGAGCTATCGCGTTTTCATGCTTATATAGACCTACACAGTCAATCCTTGTTGGATTTGGCTCAAACTTTGGCAGGTGTCTACGTTATTAATATTAAATCTGTGTACCGAATCTTATCTACCTAGATAACTTCATTTTGTAGTTATTGTGTTAACTTGTTTAGAACAACCAATAAAAGTCTTCCTCAGACCAAATTTTACTCAAAGGTTGATTGCTTATTTAGTGTAAAGACCGTATATCAAATTTCAACCGTCTGGCTCGAAGCATTTTTTAGTTAACTTTATCATATATACAAGCCGTCACACAACACCGCTTCATGCCCCTGCAAATATCATCAGAACTGTCATTTTACAAACAAATGTGTTTTTCGAAATCAGAGACGTCTAAAACTTGGAGATTTGTCAAAATATTAGGTTCGAATTTTTTCGAACACTTTATCTGAACTCTATATTTCTGTCTACATGTACGAGGAAGTATTAAAAATAAAACAAGATTTAAATATTAATCTATCAATACAATTTAACAATGAATTGAGAAATTATTTTTTTATTAATATTAGTATAGTTTATATATCGATATTTCAGAGTGTTTAACATTACTTTTTAAAAAATATTTTGTAATTTTAAAGTGTAGGTTTCTGCTGTAAACACATTAAAACCAGTCACATGATTTTTCCAAACACTTTGGGAATTTTTCTACTTAGTTTCACAGTGTATTGATGAGGATCGAATATATATTTAGGACTTTACATTGACTAAAAATTGATTAAATCCAATGCCTCTAAATTTTTAAGTAAACTTCATATTTTAAAATCCATGCATCTAGGATTCTGTGATCTTTTTCTTTATTATATTTAGAAATGCACAAAAGTGCATATTCAAACTCAACCCGTTCTCGGATTTCTTACGAAACCATAAAAGGATAATGGTAATACATACAAGGATTCTAAATAATAAAACAACTGGTAGAATTTTATTTACCCAAATGTGATCACTTTTAGAACTCTCGTATTTGCATGCGCATGGAAGGTTGCATAACAGATAAATGGATTTCGTCCAGAAATTAAATCCAAAATCGTAGATGTTTATTAAAAACCGAATATAAAATTTCTTCAGTATTGTTGGCAGCAATTTTAATTTATATCTGTCGTTAAGAAAAAAAAGCCATAAAACATTTTTTGATGGTGGGGTGAGAGGTATAGAGGTAGATCTAAATGACTGTCATCGAAATCTGAAGGAAGCTTAATTTTTTAAAAATAAAATAATAATTTCTCTTTGTAAAGTCTGTGTATAAGAAAGTAACAATCAAAAGTGTATTTTCTGTGACTCATTTGTGTATTAAAACAATATATCATTTAGTGCTGTACCATATTTCAATGTACTGACAATGTACTGCATTATATTACCTTGAACTGCACAAAGTCCACTGTACTATAATCTTTATAGTACAATAAAAAAATACTTAATATCAATTTTCGATGTTTTTCCTTTTCCCAATTGTATTCAAAATTTATAGAAGTCTAAACTTCACCTTAAAAAAACTGCATACCATGCAACATTTGGATAAATCATTGCATTTTCGTATAATCAGCATTCACATAACTGCCAAAGTACAGACGTAGGGACAGTTTGTTTTTATGCCGATCAGTCCGAAATATCGATACAGATATGCAATTCTAATATTAATTGTATATGTTTCATTCCATCGCTATATTTACATTTTCTGAAGATATTAGGGCTCACAAGTTCGCTGGATAAACACATGGATATTTTATAAACCGGTTTTATTCAAAATATGATATTAATTTACACATTTGGTGGGAAGGTCATGTCCCTATTTACTCCCGTAACTCCTTACGTTTTTGGCTGAACATGTTTATATGCGTATGAATAAACCGAACAACAAATGGTTATCTTTTGGCGGATTTAGTCCTAAATCTGATACATATCTTCATTCTAAAAACTGCAAAAACTGGATACGAAATTTTATGTGTTTACATTGTTTAATTATCGCGTTTGCTTAGATTTGTACAAATAGGCTGACAAATTTCATGTGGTTACGTACAAAATGTGATAAGTATCAACTATATTGCAGATGCTAACATTGCGTACAAAATTTTATTTATTTAGGCTGTTTGCGTCTTTTAACTATCGCGTTAACTTTAAATTCGGACAGATGGACAAGCAAGTTTCCTAACTTTAAA